>APFE030121533.1:45663-77210 GCA_000404065.3 Pinus taeda
CGCACCCCCTCCTTGTCCCTTTTGTTTCACCCCCATCGCCATGCCCACCCCTCTCTTTAGTCTCTTGTCCCGTCCCTTCCCTCAACACCATACTCCCCCCTCACCCATTCCCTTCACAATCAATCCCCACCCCTCCTCTCAACACCCCCCTCTTCCTCTCTCATTCCTTTTGCAATCAATACCCACACCATCAAACACTCCCCCTCTTTTGAACTAGCAAGCACATAGTGCATTCATATGATGGTAGGAGCAAAATCATAGGGAAAACCAATCATAGCAGTGGATTACATGGTGAGCAGGCCACATACGAACATAGGGGAAAGTATACATAATGAGGTAAAGGCATCCCTCTCTACAAACCCCATTCTCCTAGCTACCCAAGTTTGCATGTTTTCTAAACTATTGGAACTACATATGAAAGGGAGCAATCTTTCATGCAAAGTTTCAAAGGCGGAACCCAAGAACCTATCTCTCAAACATTTGCTAAATGAAAACCAATTGCAAGATACCCTACAATTACTAAACGACACCCTACATGTAGAAATTATGTATATATAAAATAGAAAACAATAAATCTAAAACCAACAAACCACTTTGAAATTGGAAACAAAGATACATATAAATTATTAGGTGTAGGTCGTTAGGGATAAGGAGAGGATCTCCCCACCCCTCTTGTTGTAGTTTGTGAAAATTTCATTTATTGTTGTGATTGGACATTATTCTCCTAATTGTTCATTTAATTTAACAATTTATTTGCACATACGAACAACAAATAAATCTCTACTGCAAATTTCACCATAAAAATACTGCGGAAAATAAACTACTAGAAACTGAGAAATTCTAGCACTCACACAAAAAGTTAACACGATTGTTTTTGAGCAATTGTCCCTGGAAAACCCCAACTTGGGAACACTGGGGCAGTGAATGAGGGTTTTATTATTATTCTTCAACAACAATTCTGATTACAATAATTTAGATACTCTACTAGCAATCTAAGCTGAGGAAAAATACTAGAAAAATTATTGTGAGAATTTTCTCTCACCCCACAGCTAAATTTTGTCCCCAAAACTGCCTCCCTAGCCACACGTAGATCCTTCAGCGTCAACCTTTGCATAGTGCTTGCGCAAAACCTTTGGGAATTTCGACCTTCCTCTCACTGCCTCTCCCGGAACTGGAATACTTCCTTCGAAAATGCTGCTGACCTCCTCTACCATCGGCTACTCACCCTCTAGCTCTATTTTCTCTGCTGAGTCTCTGCTACTAAGAAAATCGCACTGCCTAGGCAACTGAGTATCTGCACTGGTGTGTTCTCCATCACCAAATTGATCCCTTCTTATATATACTTGTTGGGACTCCAATGACCAAGATTAAATCTTAATCAATGGCTCAGATCAATTATGGATCGATTTGTGTGATTTTCTAGAGAATTCTCACTTTGACTTAATTTATTCTAATTAATTAACCATTTTTTCTAAGTTTAGACTTCAAAAATATTACAAAATTGGTTAATAATCTAATTAAGTCATCTCTAGGTGGAATTCCCAGAAACGATTTCTGGGTTTTGGAGATCTCATGTATTCTAGCCTTTCTAACAAATTTCATGGCTAGAACACATCCGTTGCTACATAAATTAACACTCTCTCATAGCGATGACCGTGTTCTTCTCTAGTGCTGCACATTCTACCACAACACCCTGCTTCTGTATCACCTCCTATCACACTGCTGATGTATGGCCATACTGCCCACCAACCACTGCACAACTATGATGTTGCATCCGTGCTGCTGCTGACATTTCCATACTACTGCCAACACTGCATCTTCCCTGCCACTCCCTCTCATTTGTTGTTGCTGCGACTGCAACTACTGCAACTCAGAAGCATCTGGAATAATTTGTCCCTGATACTGAAATGATTTTTCCACCATACCCATTTGTTCTCTGAAATAGACGAACTTAGCTCTCCCTAGAGTTTTTGAGTATATCTGCAACCTGCTCTTTTGTAGGAACATATTGTAGCTGGACCGCTCCACGCTGTACACAATCTCTGATGAAATGAATCCAGAATATATATGTGTTTCGACCTGTCATGAAACACTAGATTCTCAGAGAGCTTAATGCAACTCGTATTATCATAGTAGACATTGGTCGCCTCCATCCTATGTCTTAACAAGCTTAATAGCAGCGTATGAATCCATATAGCTTCGCACGTAGTCGTGCTTGTTGCCCTCAGTGCTATTGACTTCTACTTCTTGTTACAACAAGAAACCATCCTTGATCCAACGTTGAAGTAATACCCATAGGTACTTTTCATGTCCATTGAACTGCCTGCCCAATCTGCATCTGCGAATCCACATAGTCTAACATCATCCCGTCGGGTATATCTCAACCCATACTTGACAGTATCATGCACATACCTCAAAATATGCCTTGCTACTACCCAATATACCCTTTTTGGTTCTACCATAAACTCACTGAGGGTATTGCCTACAAAGAAAATATCTGGCATAGTGTTGACCAGATACATGAGAGAACTGATAAGTTGTCTATACATGGTGGGGTAAACATCCTTATCATCTGATGTATCTATATTCTTCCAGTTGGTGATCATGGGCGTAGACATGGGTCTACAATCCTGCATCCTAAATCTCTTCAAAATGTTTGTAGCGTATCTTTCCTGCCCAAGGAAGATCTCCCCATCCTTCTACCACACTTCCAATCCAAGGAAATAGTGCATCAACCCCAAATCCTTCATATCAAACTATGCTGCCAGGATCCTCTTGCAGTCCTCTATGAGCCCTGATGATCCTTTCAAGAAAAGATCATCCACATACAATACTAGGATGAGTGGCTCACCCTCTACCATTAAATAGTAAAGGTTGGGATGTGCGTCACTCTTGACGAATCCCATCTGCTGCAAGTAGCTCTCAATCTGACCATACCATGCCCTAGAACCCTGGTTGAGCCCCTATAAAGCTTTCTTCAATATGCACACATGAGTGCACCTCTCATGGGTTTTGAAGCCCTCTAGTGGTTCAATGTACACCTCTTCCTCTATCACCTCATTCAAGAATATTGTCTTGGCGTACATCTGGTGAATCTCCCATCCCATCTGAGTTGCTAGGGATATAATTGATCGAATAGAGGTGTATCTGGCAATTGGAGCGAAGGTTTCCTCATAATCTATCCCTTCTTTCTGTGCATACCCCATTGTCACAAACCTAGCCTTGAACTTCTCCACACTTCCATCTACAACCTACTTGATCTCGTAGATCCATCGAGAAGCTACAACTGACCTATCCTCACGCCTCAACACCACCTCCCAAACATCATTCGTCATGATAGAGTTTTATTCTTCAACCATGGCATCTATCCATACTTGATGTTGTGTGGCTTCATGAAAGCTGGAAGGTTCTGCAACCTGAGCTACCAATGCTTGATATTTGTTAGGTTGTTTGCGCTCTCTGTTGCTCGTCCTAAGAACTCCAACAAATTCCTCTGCATCTCTCAATGTCCGAGGAACCTCTTTGCTGGCTCGACCACTAGTTGTGGAAGGTTCTACCAACTTTTTCTCATCCTGCCCTTGTTGCTCCGTTTCTTGAGATCTCACTAGATTTCTTGCTCCTGAGGAATTGCTAGTATTGGTTATTGTATTGGATCCCTGTGACTATCCCACCAGTGGTCCCAAAGGCTGCCCTTATGGCTATCCTTGTTGTTGGACCAATGGAGCTTCAACTGGTTGAATCCGATCGCCTACAAGCATCTCACAATATCTCTTGAAAGCTAGATCTTCCATGAACTTTACGTTTCGTCTTACTACAATATTCCTATTGTTAGGAATGTAGATCCTATATGCCTTAGAGGTCTCGCAATACCCAACGAGAAACCCCTTCTCTGCAGTCTAATAAAATTTGGTACACTTTTCATCTGGCATGTGGCAATAAGCAATGTTGCCAAAGATCCTAAAGTGACTCACTTCTAGCTTCTTCCCTATGAAGATCCCTTCTGGCATTTTCTTCCCTAGTGCTCTATGAGGAGTCTTATTCTAAATATACACTGTCTTGTTACATGCTTCTTTGGATCAAAACCTGGACAAATCCTAGTCATATAACATAGCTTTTGTAGCCCAAATTATGTTTATGTTTTTTCACTCCGCTACGCCATTCTATTGTGGATTATATCGAGTTATCCATTATCTTTTGATTTCTTCCTTCACGCAAAAAATTGTGTAGTATTTATCAATATATTCTCCACCATTATCTGAGCAAAGCACCTTGATCTTGTTCCCTGTCACATTCTCCAAGAGAGCCTTAAACTCTCTAAAACATTCGAAGACATCATCTTTGGTCTTCAAGAAGTAGATCTAGGTTTTTTTGGAATGGTCATCAATAAAGGTGAAGAAGTATTCAACGCCATTGAAAGCTCTAGTAGACATGAGGCCACAAATATCTAAATGTATAAGTCCTAACATGCCATATGCTCTGTTGTCACTCTTTGGGAATGTCGCCTTAGCATAGTTCCCAAGTACGCATCCTTTGCACACATCATTTTGTTCTGTGCTATGTTTTGGAACCCCTGTTACTATTTCCCTGAGCATCTTGAGTGGTCCATGGTGTAAATGTCCCATTCTCCTATGTCATAACTCATTCATTTTTTTCCCATTGCTACTGTCACTGCTAATTAGTGCCATTGGAGAGTCGAGCTGCAATCTGTATAATTTGTTGCTTCGAACTCCAGCTTGAGTTTTTGACAAACACTTTCTTCCTTACAAAGTGGATATCATATCCCTTATCTTGTAGTTGGAAAATTGAAATCAAGTTCATATCCAATCATGGCACATGCAATACAACTGTAGCATTGGCTCGTGCTCCTGACTCCCTCTGAAAATTGATGGTACCTCTCCCTATAGGAGTACACTTCATTCTGTTTCCCATCGTAATCTAGAAGTCCATATGCTCCTCCTTGTACCTAGAAAAATATTCTCTAACCCCTGTCATATGAGTTAATTCTCCACTGTCTATATATCAGACACCCTATGAACTTGATCCTGACAAGCAAGCAAATTCGACCTCCAACTTGGAAGATAAATATGAAGCCTCATGAATGTCAATTCTCTCCATGGTCATACTGAAGAATTTATTGTATTATTCCTCTTTCCACCTGACACTAATTCTACGAATCCAAACTGCTGCAAAAACCCTCTGCGTCCAACCAATGAATTTGCTCAATGAAAATCTGAGATGCTACTGCTCTCTCTGACTGTTGGAATCACTAACTAAGGAAATTTGACTTTTCTGCAACCCTGCAACTGAAAATCGAATTCTTGCCCCAACAATTTGGCCTCTCTGTCTAAGCATTATGTTGCCTCTAAAAATTTCAATTTGTTGCTCCTTTTGAGAAGAAAAATTATTTCCTCTGCTTCTGAGCTTCCCGACTGATCACTCACACTCCGATACCATGTGAAAATTTCATCTATTGCAGTAATTGGATATTATTCTCCTAATCGTTAATTTAATTTAACAATTTGTTTGCACATACGAACAATTTTTCACCATAAAAATACTGTGGAAAATAAAATATTGGAAACTGAGAAATTCTAGCACTCACACAAAAATTTAACACAATTTTTTTTGGACAATTGTCTCCGAAAAAACCCAACTTGGGAAAACTGGTGCAGTACATAAGGGTTTTGTTATTATTCTTCAACAACAATTCTGAGTACAATAATTTAGATGCTCTACTAGAAATCTAATCTGAGGAAAAATTATGGCAAAATTATTGTGAGAATTTTCTCTCACCCCACAGCTATTTTTTGTCCCTGAAACTACCTCCTAGCCACATGCAGATCCTTGAGCGTCAACCTCTACACAGTTCTTGTGCAAAACCTTTGGGAATTTTGGCCTTACCTCTCACTGCCTCTCCTGGAACTGGAATACTTCCTTCGGAAATGTTGTTGACCTCCTCTACCACTTGCTACTCACCCTCTGGATCTATCTTCTCTGTCGAGTCTCTGTTACTAAGAAAATCGAACTACCTAGGAAACTAAGTATTTGCACTGGTGTGTTCTCCATCACCACATCAATCCCATCTTATATCTACTTATTGGGACTCCAATGATCAAGATTAAATCTTAATCAATGGATCAAATCAATTCTGGATCGATCTGTGTGACATTAGGGGAATTTTGAGATCTAAAATGAGCCTCCTAAAGAAATTGTAAAATAATAGTGGAAATAATAAAATAAAATTAGACTACATCATCAAATTTTAGAGGGGAAAAAGAAAAAAAGAAAAAAACTACTTTTTCAACTTGTATTTTCAACTTATATCCCTATGGGTTTACTCAAATTTCAAGTGAGAA
Source organism: Pinus taeda (assembly GCA_000404065.3). Lineage (NCBI taxonomy): Eukaryota > Viridiplantae > Streptophyta > Pinopsida > Pinales > Pinaceae > Pinus > Pinus taeda. The sequence goes on from APFE030121533.1 coordinate 52,020, forward strand.
CACTCATTGGATGCATAATTCATCCAAGGAGTACCTATGTTGCATACTTTCAATGGACCCTGCTACTTCAAAAATGAGAAATACATGAAAAATATGCAACATGGGTACTCATTGGATGAGAAATTAAATATTGCATTGAACAACTACTCTCCCTCAAAATTTGAGTACAATTTTAAGGAGATAAGTCGAAAAAGTAGTTTTATTGTTTTATTATTTTTTAATCTTTTTATTTTTTTACCCCAAAAATGGCGAATCATCCCCCATGGTTGGCATCATCATGTTGAATCCTATTGGTTCTTATAAAGTTCATTTTGGTTGTACATTTTCTTAGGAGGCCCATTATAGACCTCAAAAGTTTTCTAATAGTTTCTAGAGAATTTTTACCTTGAGTTAATTAATTCTAATTAATTAACCAATTTTCCTAAGTTTAGACTTAGTAAATATTAAAAAATTGTTAATAATTTAATTAAGTCTTCTCTAGGTGGAATTTCCAAAAACGATTTATGGGTTTTAGAGATCTAATGTATTCTAGATTTTCCACCAAATTTTGTGGCTAGGACACATTCGATGCTACAAAAACTAACATATTTTAGAAAGTCATTTAGGCTAAGCTAATGGAAGAGCGTAGTAGGAGGGCTCAAGAATTGAACTTCAAGGTTATGATGGTTTCCTCGCCCTATCCATGCCTAGGTGCCACACAAGTTGACACCAAGTTCCCCTAAGATATCATTGAGGTTCCTTACCTTTCTCTTGAGAGACCTTAGTTTGGATCTAATTCTATACTTTTCATACAATTCAAGCTAGCAAGCGACTGACTCTAAAATCTTTATGCCAAAAGTAAATTGCTCTCCCTCTCCTGTAGGATATTCTTAGATGAGGATCTCATTAGATCCCAAGTTCCATAGCTAAAACACTCCTAGGATATGTGCAAAGCATCATGAGAAGCAAGAAAATGGGCAATCATTAGAGACATCAAGGTCATAATTCAAGATATCCCCCCTCTTGCGTATTCTCAAGTTGGATTTTCTAAATGATGATTCTATTGGGGGAGGTGACAAGGCTTGAGTATTTCAAGAGGATGCTACAATGAGAATTGATCCTTTTGGTCATCTCCAAGCATGACCTCTAATGCTCTTGGTGCATTTGACATCTTATTTATCACAGTGACCCATGTGAGCCTTGTTTAGCATGTCCCAAACATAGCAAGTTATTGTTTCATTACAAAAGACTAGATTTTTAGTAGGTGTAAAAGGTTTAAGCAGAGTGGCCTACTAGGCTAGGGGATCCATCTGAGATAGTGTTTGTCTAGTTTCTTCAAACATGTTTTCCAGGTTCATGTGGATTCGAGCAAGTACGTTCCCCCTCCTCAAAGACATTTATGTTCCAATTTTCTACTCCCCCCTATTTCATCTCCATTTGTTATCCATAGTGACTCAAAAGAAGACCCCTATGTGGACCTATACATTGGCATAACTCAATATTCAGTGACAGGGAAATTCATCTTATTGGGTGAATTTGATGATTAATATCCATAAGGTATTGATCCTAAATAACCTCCCTTACTTCCTAGATTTTCACTTCTTCACTTGCCAACTTCATACGGGAGGGATAAGTTGAGTGGATTATGTCTTGTCCAATAAAGTTCAACTACCTGTTATCCACCACTTCTAGATGACTACTATCACCTTAGCAACCCATACTCTCCTTTCTTTCTTAACACGGACGTCATTCTAGATCCATCAAATTGAAACAAAATCCATGATTTGTTATGAATTCATGTTAAACATACCAAAGAGAAGACAATTGAATTGAAACATTGACTATTCCATGGTATTGATATTAACAAAATTGATAAATACAAAGATATTGATATAACAAAGTATGTGAATCTGTGCCAAAAATAATGTAAATTTATTAAGTATCGAGAAATAAAATTTCTTTAATTGTAAATTGTTATGAAGAAATGGTTATCAGTATTTGTATATAAATATCATATTTATAATACTTTTATTTATATGTAACTCTAAATTTATGTTTTTCTTTCATTAATATATATATATATATATATAATATATATATGTTGTAAGTTTTGGGTAGAACTACATCTTCATCATGCCCATATATATCACCCCGATTAGGCAAGGAATTGAACCAATGATTTCACATCAAGGAGTGCCTTAACAGAGCACCAGATCATTGTCTATCCAAGACCTCGTGGACAATTAATATATTATTATTATTTATTATATATATATAATATATATATATATATATTATCTAAAATTAATATATAAATATTGCCCATATGAAAATGGAGCATATTTTAATCATATTTAGAGCAAACATCTCTAACAAAGTTATCGATCAAACAAGAACTGTGAACTCAAAATGATAACTCTACCTAAAAAATCACAAAAAAACATGAAAAAACAACCATAAAATGAAAAGTGTTTGTTGCATCAACATTTATTTTATTTATTTATTTATTTAGTTTGTTTTATTTTGGGGTAAATTTTCAACATTTCTTAAAAATGACAGTAAAAGCCATTTGTTTATGCAAAAATCACACTAAAAATGAAAAAAATTGATGCTGAAATTTTTTTATTTTATTTTATTTTTTTCGAGTAAATTTTAAACATTTTTTACCAATGACATTAAAGATAAAATATCATGACTCTGAAAAACCTTAAAATCCCAACAATTTTTTTAGGCATGACGTTAAATATAAAATACCACGTCTCTAAAAAGCCTTAAAATTCCAACAATTTTAAGCTATGGTGTTAAAGATGAAATACTTATAACTGTTTCCAACCATAACATTTAAGATAAAATATCATGACTCAGAAAAACCTTAAAATTTTGATAATTTTTCAACCATGGAATTAAAACCAAAGGTCATGACTACAAAAAAAAACCTTAAGTTTTCAACATATTTCAACCATGGCATTATGGAAAAATTATATGACTAAAAAAACTTTAAAAATGAACACTTGAATGAAAGATTCATTATACCAAGAGTAATTCCTTTTTTAAATGCTAAAAATATATCTATTTTAAAATGTTAGTTTAAGACAACTTTACACATTGCAACAAAAAAATTAAAAATCAACCATCAAATTGACACATTATGGAAATGAACTTGATCTATTATAAAAAAAAATTAAAAGCAACTATAAAATTGACACATAATGATGGTGGGTTTTTAGTCAAGAATCGAAATGGAAGAATCGACATGGAGCTTGTAGAAAAAATAAAATAAAACAAAATAATAAATAAATTAAATTACAAAACAAAACAAAATTAAAACTTATAAAAAAGTAAAAAAAAATAATAACAAGTAAATAAAAAAATATATTAAAACATAAACAAAACCAAAAACAAAATCAAATGTAAAAGAATATATAAAAAAGAGAAAAACAAAAATCAAACATAAAAGGTTAAAAAAACACAATTTAAGGTAAAAAATTAACAAAAAAACAAAACAATAAATAAAACCAAATCAGATAATTAAAAAAACAACATTAAAAAATACATTTAAAAAAAACATTAAAATAAATTAAATTATTTAAAAAAGAATAAAATAAAAAAAAAATAATAATTAAAAGTAATTTTTTTTATCATCAATCAAAATAAAACAAAAAAAATTAAAGTTAATTTTTTTTAATCATCAAAATCAAAATAAAAACAAAAAAAATATTAAAAAACAATTAAATAAAACATTTAAAAAAATAAAAAATTAAATTGATTTAAATAAGACCTTGGCCCGCGGCCCCTCTGGGATTGGGAGATGCATTGTCGATTTTGAGAATCAGCGATGCTTTGTCGATTCTGAGAATCGACCAAGTCCCCACCTAGCACTCGAGGGGCTGCGGGCTTGCACATAGCCCTACCCCTCGCCCAAGCCCGCAATCTCTCGAGAGTTGGGCGAGGGCCGAGTTGATTCATGCAGGCCTTCCTAGCCCAGGCTCACAACCCCTCAGGCATTGGCTAATTCTTTATTGTTTTTATTTTATTGTTTTTTTATTTTTTTTTTTTTTTTTAAATGGTAATGTTTTTATTTTAATTGCTTTTAAAGTTTTTATTCTTTTTTTTTATTTTTTTTTATTATTATTCTTATTTTTAATGTTTATATATATATATATATATATATATATATAAATTATTTTTTAATTTTTTGTGGGATTTTTATTTTAGTTATATGTTTCAATTTTTATTATTTTACTTGAAATTTTATCTGAATCAATTTTTTGAGAAAAAAAAATCAAATGCCAATCATTTTTTTTATATAAAATTTATAAAAATTTCATAAAATTTCTATTTTTCCAAAAAAATATTATTCAATTTATTTATAAAATATTATTTAACATGTTATTCTAGCGAAAATGTATAGACATAACATATATTTTTAATTATATCTATATGCAAAATGTGTATTGTTTAAAATTATTATTTTTTGGTGACAATTATTGGAATAAGACAACTTGGAAAATTGTTAAATAATCAACATTTTAAAAAAATTGCATATTTAAGGCATAAGAAAATTTAAAGTGACAAAAATATGCCTAAAAAAAAGTTGATGTTTTGCAAAATTGTATTAAAATTGACAACACTTAAAAAAATTATCCATACTTAATATATCAAAAAATTTAAAGTGTCAAAAAGAAGCCCAAAAAGAAGGGGTTGATGTTGAATCAACATTTATAAGATTGACATGAAATCACTAACCTTTAAGGAAAAAAACATGCATACTTAATACATAAGAAAATTTGATGTTTCAATAATATGTTAAAAAAAATGTGTATTCTAAATCAAAACTTTTCAAAATCAAATAGTTTTTTATTACCTCTAAAAAGTGTGAACTTGGTTCAATACCCATTTGATTGGTAACTATGTTCTCTATCACACTAAACTATAATCAATACAATATTACTCTATACACATTTATCTAGTTATTCTACTTCTCAGAAAATTGTGTAGTTATTCTACTTCTCAGAAAATTGTGTGAAACACAATAATTATTCATGTGAACATATCACATCATGAAAATAAACTCAAATTTCACATTCATACTATTATAACTCCAAGAAAATGCAAAAGATACCTTGTAATATAATAAAATAAACATTGTAAAAATATGCAAAATATAATTTATATTATAGTAAAATAAACATTTTAAACATATTATAGATGTTCCAGATTTCATCAGGGCTTTTAGGCCTATTCTCTCTTTTTCTTCATTTTGTACCCAGATTTTGCAACCATGTGGGGATATTCTAGTTGTGATGTTAGAAAGATGAATAAAGCCATGTAAAATACCTAAGTAGCTCAAAACTTTGCTATCAAGTGAATTCGTTCTAAGAAGTTTTTTCTCTTAATTAATTATTTGTGTTTTTTCAGCGCTTCATAATTAATTGACTTTTCTCCCAAATACACCCCCAAAGTTGGAGTGTGGCTTGATGGTAAGGTCTTAGGTGAGCCATAGTGTCTAGAATCAATGTATATTACCATGGTAGATCACTTTGAAATTTCATGGAATTTGATTAGGTCTAGGTGTAATTTTTAAATTATTAAAATTTCTTGCAAGAAGATATTTTTAATAAAATTGTAATAAGTGATATATAGAAAAGTTGTAGGGTTATGAGTAATCAAAATTAGATTTCAACGCTTCAAATTTCTACTAAGACACGCTTTGAGGAGTGGAAAATAATTTATATACCCTGAAAACCCACTTTTCCTAAGTCTAGAGGAAAATGTTGCAATAAAATGACCCAGAAATAAATAAAATGAAGAAAAATAGAAATTCCCACATACCAGAATGAGGTGGAAATGATTTGGAAAATCACTCAAGTCAAAAAGATGATATGACACATAACATAAACTAAGATTTATTTCAATCCAATAAATCAAATTTTTGTTGACTTTGAGATATGTGGCAACTTGAAGAGATCAACAATTTCTTGAAGATTGGTTGGAGATTTGCTTGGAGAAATTTTTGGGAGTTTGTCTCCACAATTGGCATAACAACTCCACACTTGGAACCTATACTAAAGTTAGCTCCATTCAAATCTTACCTAGCATCCTCCACACATTTCCTTAACAACAATCTACGCATGGCAGATAGTGGTTTGGGTATAGAGGTGTTACATCAAAGTTTTATGGCATATTTTGGTTGAGAAATCAGTGGGAGTATGTCTTCCTTTCTCTCATTCTAGCTCACACATGGCAGTTTGATTTATGCACATAGAGAATATGTTGGGCCAGCTAAGGAAATTCAATTTGTTTGATTCCACATGTGTCATTCGATTTGGCTTTTTTGGGATCTTCTCCTTCTCCACTTGGAATTGAGGTTCTACATTGGGATTTTCACCCATTTTCCTATTTAAACGAGTCTTGGGCTCCACAATTGGCATAACAACTCCACACTTGGCACCTATACTCAAGTCAGCGGCATGCAAATCTTACCTAGTAGCCTCCACACATTTCCTTAACAGCAATGTACACAGGGCAGTTGGTGGTTTGGGTATAGAGGTGTTACATGATAGATGTATGACATATTTTGGTTGAGAAATCAGTGGGAGTATGTCTCTCTTTCTCTCATTCTAGCTCACACATGGCAGTTTGATTTATGCACATAGAGAATATGTTGGGCCAGTTAAGGAAATTCAATTTGTTTGATCACACATGTGTCATTCGACTTGGCTTTTTGGGGATCTTCTCCTTCTTCACTTGGCATTGAGGTTCTACATTGGGATTTTCACCGATTTTCCTATTTAAATGATTCTTGGGCTCCTATTGTGTCATCTTGGAACGAGCTATTGTGCTTGGGGAGACTACTAAAATTTGTAATCACTTCTTTCATTCTAATATAAAAGACTTTGGGGGTTCAATCTTGTGTTGGTGTTCTCCTTCTATGATTGTAAGGTGATATTACTTCAACTCTCCATGCTTTATTTTCTAGATGGATTCTAGATTGTGTTAGCTTTCACATTGTCATTATTTGGATTAATGTATGTAAGTTACCTTGCATAATTTTTGGATTAAAGAAATACTCTAGGAAGAGGAGCACCAGAAGATTCTCGGTTGAATCTCTAGCCTTCTCCTCCATTGTACAATTTAATCTCTTGTAAGTGCTAACATCTTCTCAAAGTGTGTAGAAATCTAACGATTTGTTGAAGGAGTTTGAATGTGGGGTAACTCTTCAGATAAATGAATCCACTCTCAAAGACAAGAGTAGAAGGACCCATAAAAAGTTTTTATCAAGGATCTAATTAAAGGAATTTGAAGAAGGGGGTTTTATGTACTGTAGCTTGCTAAGATCACAAATTTAAATCCAATTCCTTTTTATTTATATTATGTGTGTTATTTGATGTCATCTAGATTTTGGAGAGTTTGTGGAAAGGTCTAGCCTTTCCTTGCTTGTGCAAGAGAGAAAGTCTCTTCCTTCTCTTGTTGCATGCATTTGTTTCATATTGTATACTACCATTTGTGAATAGCCATTGTACTAACTTGTCTTCATCTCTTTCCTCGCGCGGAATCCTAGGAGGATTGGAGGGCTTGTTGAGCTTCATTTGAAGGATATTTCTCGAGGGTCAAAGGATAGATTGTTGGAGCCTTCTTGTCCACCAAGCACTTTTCTCATAGTCATTTCTTTCCTCACTTCTTCCTATGTGAAATATTTTATCTTTAATATCAACAAGTTCGAGAAATCAAAATTGTATCCCTTGAGGAAAGTGAAGTACCTCACTTGACGGTACCATATTGTATTTTGTTAAAGGCATTGTATTTCTTCTTCTATTTTCATTAAGTTTGTTTGAGAAGGAGCATTTTCTCTTTAAATCTCTTTGTAAACTCCCCTCAAAGTCCAAGTCCCTCATTTCCATTAGAGGGCTCCATTCTAAATAATTAAAATAAATTTTCCGAGGGAGCTTGAGGATTATCCTCTTGGTATCCCACCCCTCTCTTTTGGGGGAGGATCCTTTGCATGCATGTTGTTTGAGTTTTGTTTCTTTATTTAAGTAGATTTAATTTTCTGCATTTTTATTATCATCTTTTTCATGCCATAGATCTACCAATTCACACTCTTACTTGGGTTAATTTAATAACTCCATCTCTCTCTTTACATTGTATTTTTAGAGCATTTTAGATCTGATTTTTGCAGCTGATATAACTCATTTTTGCAACTAATATAACTTATTTTATTGCTGATATATATATTTTCTCTCATGTGCCCACTGCCTATTTTATGGTTTTCATTCATGATCATTTTCACATGCTAATATTGCTCTATATTCCATGATAATTTGTTAATTTCAACATCTAATTTGCAGCTATCTTTTGACATCATTTGAGTTTCATTTTCATTGTTTATGCAAATAATTTATTGCCTTAATTGTAAATAAGAATATTTACTTGAAACATTTGGAAGCATTTCACATTTTGAGACAATATCTCTACTTGCAAGACACATTTATTCATTTACATCTCCATTGCACTTCTAAAAATAAACTCCAAGCATAAGCTTGGTTGATAGAAATCTTAGGATAGTTCCATAACTTTCATTCAATTTGATAAACTTGAGTCTTGGAAAAAGGTTAAAATGCATGACCTCGCAGTTATCTTGTGTGGTTTAGTCCCCTTATATAAATGAAGGCATGTAGGTTGCATGAAGAACTAGGCGGGTATCATTAATGAAGGACAAATGCTTCCTCGTCCTACCCTTCTTGCAATTCACCTCACTTTTTAACAAATTTTGAGAAATTGAGGGGAAGTAAAACATAGAATAGGCATTAATTAAAATCAACCAAGAACACAATATCACACAAACACCTCACAATATCGAATAGTTCTTTCTTGCATGCATTTGAATTTGGCATCTCATTGAAATATTTCATTGTCAAATACATGCAACAGACTTAGAAAGGACTTACATCTCATCTACTTGCAAGTATTTTGAATTTACTCGTATACTTCATTTATGCTCATTTGGATAAAATTTAAGGCTTTATATTATTGTTGTGTTTGAGCATGTTTTCTCATTTCAAGTAGAAGTATTTTTTATGTGCAAGCTCTCAATTTATTTATTTTTTTTTCCTTTCAAAATTGTATCATCATTTTACAGTGATTCACTAGAGTTTGCTTTGTAGCTTTCACTCCATTTGATATTGTTGTAACTTAAAGATATCTTCTACTATTGCAAGTATTTCATTTATTTGAACATATATTTCATTCATTGCAAGATTTTATTTGTCTCTAGTTTACTTACATTTTCCTTGCAAGATATATTATTGAATTATATCGGTTTAATTACATTGTGATGTTAATGCTCTTGTTTACTTGTACTTGCTAAATTCTTCATTTATTACTTCAAGCTACCTCTCAATTTGTTGAATGGTTGATGTTCTAATTCATTCACTAATTATTTCATATACTTGTTAGTTTAACAAGTTTTCTTTAGGAACTTTCCTTAAGGTCCACCTCCTTTGGCTTTAGCTAGGAGAGAGTTTGGATTAAGTTACAACCCCTTCTTTGAGCTTTGCCATCAAGGCCACATTTAGTGGGGTTGAGGATTTTTCTCACATTAACCTAGATATATAAGCGAGGTGGAAACAATTTTTTTGGTGTTGCTGTCGGGGACAAATCCTCTTGTACCTGGAATACGACTAACTTTCGATTCTTGCACTTTTTTTTTTAGAGTTAGATTCTTGCTCAAGTAGCAACTCCACTTGGTTCATTTTCTGCAATAATTTCTACTAGGAGAATCCAAGTAGCTTGGTTAGTCCCACTCTTGATCCTGAAAGGGTTTTTAGGGTGAGATTAAACAAGCTCTCTTCTAGTAGGCTTCTTACTAATATTGGGAAGGAGGTTATTTCTGATATCCATTTGCTTTTCCAAGGACAAGTTGAACAAGACTTCATGAATGACTTGTTTTTTCCTTGTAGCTTCGCTAACATCAATGGCTCCAAATAATATTCTAAATAAATTCATTGAGAAGTTGTCTTCATTTCAAGGTAACAATGCCATTAGTGCTAAAACACACATAAAATTTTTAACTTGTGTATCACTAAGTGGTACAATAATGCTAACCATGAGGACATTAAGATGAGACTCTTTGTCCTCGCTTTAGAAGTGGATGCTCTTGATTGGTTCATTTAGCGTCCTACTAACTCATTTGATTCTTTAGATTCAATTATTAAGGCCTTCAATGATAAGTATGGAGATAACAAGGAAGAAAGGAATTTTCTCAATCCCATTAGCTATATTAGGAAAAAGGAGAATGAGACAGTGGAGTAGTTTAACAAGAAATATAATGATATTGTGAAGAGTTTACCTCAAGATGTTAAGCTTCTCGAGAGGTTTCTTTTAATCCATTATGTTGATGCTTTTGGTGTTGATACATCCTATGAGATGAGGAGAAAAGAGTTTTGAAGTTTGAATGATGCTCAACAGAAGCCTTGAAGATTAAAAAGGATAGAAAGGGATCAAGAAATCAGAGATTCCTAGTTTTAGTAAAGGGCCATCAAAATCTCATGAATCCAAAGGAAAGGTTGACGCAAAAGAGGTTTCGCATGATACTACCAAGGAATTAACTCAACTCATTAAGACTATGGAGATTAATCACACAAAACCAAATGAACGCCATCCAAAATATGTTGGTGGCCATGGAGAAAAATCAAGCAGGGAGATTCTAAAATAGAGGAAATGAGAAATGACAGAAAAGAGGACGTCCCCATGAGCATAGGCCACCAAACCCACTTGAGTATACTAATTTGGTTGAGGATTCTCTTCTTGATTGTAGACCTTGTGATGATATGCATGAGGAAGCCACTTGTCCAATAGTGAAAAGGATCAAGATAGTGGAATTGTAGGGGCAAGTGAGCAAATAAATTTGGTTGGCACGGAACATCATTTGTCCATGGAGAATTGGATGGAAGTCATGGAGAATAGTCAAATAGTTAATAAGAAGTATCCATCCTCATACAATGTGAATAAATTTGGTGAGTCAGATAGGATCATAGATTTATATGGAGAGAAGCCTTCATCAAATCCAATTTTACGGATAGCCAAAGATAAAGGTTTAGCTTATTAAAGAAAGGGTAAGGAACAAGAGAAGAATCAAAGTGCCCCAAAAGATTTCACTCCACCTGCATCGGGTTTAAATATTGATTTGGGAGGTTGGATCAATAATGCAAAGATTTTAGTACCTATAATTGAGATCCTAAAGGTTCCCTCTCAAAAGTTTAAGGTAATGAAAACACTTGATACACCTCATGAGAAGGAAATGTCAAATATTGCTAAGGATGGATTTGAAGATGCATCTATTATTTTGAAAAGTAGTGATATGTGTAGAGGTAACAAAGACCACAGACCATTCTTTATCGCTTTATTGGTTTATGGATTGCTTTTACACAATTGTATGTTTGATTTTGGGGCATTATCTTGTGTCATGGCCAAGAAGGTCATGAATCAGTTGAACTTGAGGATTTCTAGACCTTACCACTGGATTCTAAGATAATTAGAGTTTGTGGTTTGATAAAGGATCTTCAAGTCCACTTGGTGGTGCACCCTAATATAATGATCACCATGGATATTATGGTGATTGACGTACCCGAAGCTTGGGGCAATTTGTTGTCAAGGAAGTGGGGAGTTGATATAGAGGGTAGTTTACAAATGGATTTAACTTATGCTACCAACCCTAATAGTGAGGGCATTAGGGTGAATTTGTATAGAGAGTTGGAGAGAAAGTATCATGTGGAAAACTCAAAGAAGCCTTATAATAAAATTGTTTATGAATCTATTGATTTAGGTAATTATGCTATATTGGCTAACTTTATTGCTCCCTTAGACGAGAAGGTTGAAAATAAGAATGATTGGATTTGGCATATGAATTTTGACGAAGTCCATTTGAAGTTTGGTAAGGGTGTAGGAATTGCCCTTACCTCACCCCTAGGTCATATATTCAAGTTTTCTTATAGCATTAACAAGTGCCTTAAAGCATATGACCATACATTATTAAGTTCAAAGTTAAATTAATTAGGGAAAATGCATAACCAACTCTAGAATTTCTCATTCCAAATACATTATTAAGTTCAAAGTTAAATCAATTAGGGAAAATGCATAACCAACTCTAGAATGCTTCATGCCAAAACAAAAATAAAAAGAAGTTTATCTATACCAAAAGAAAACAGAAAATCAATATCATACCCTCTTCATTATTTACATAGAAATTGATGACATGAAAAAAAAATTAATAAGTATCTAAAGTAAAACTTGAAAAAAATATTTAGCCATCCAAAAGAAAATCACGAAATATCTATTTATAACCCAAAAACAACATCATAACACAAAAAATAAGATAACTAAAAAACATTCAATTCTATAAATGTAATATTAACATTTTAATATTATAATTGTATTATCAAATTAAATGTGAGAAGTGTAACTAGCTTATGATCTTAAAAAAAATGATTTTTTTGTACTTTTTAAAAACATATTCAGTTATATCAATGTAATATTAACATTTTAATATTATAATTGTATTATCAAATTAAGATGTGACAAGTGTAACTACCTTATGATGTTTTAAAAAAATGATTTTTTATGTTTATATTTTATTTTTGAATTTGTAATTTGTATTTTTAAAAATATATATAGTGTGTTCTTCATGTGCCGTTCTCGAAATCAACATGTATCCACATGTGCTTTCTGTCCTACATCCCCATGTCATGTGAATTTTACCTTTATTGATTTAAAATTAGGCTTGATTTTTCGAGATATATATATATATATATATATATATATATATATAATATTGTGGTTACAACTCATCACTTTACCAATGGGAAAGATCACCATATTATTATGTTGCTAATGATTATGTGGTGTTTGGTGGGGGAGGAATACAATGTTGAAAGCGAAGTTAATGTGAAAATAACCCTTTCACATGGAACACTAGTATTTCTTAATGTTCACTATGTTCCAAGTATGGATAAGAATCTAATCTCTATTAGTGAAATTATGAAGCATAACCCTCACTTACATGTGATTTTCAATAATCACAAATGCTATTTTATGGATGAAGTAAATAAAAGACACTTATCTTGGTATTAAAGAACATGGAGTTTTTAAGGTGTTTAATGCACAAGAGGCAAGAGAGCATGCTTTAATGGCTAAGAATGAGCATTATAATAGCGAGCTTTGGCATCAAAAGTACGGGCATTTGAATTTAAGATCCATTCCATTTTGAACTTAAAAAAAGTTTTCTAGATGTACAACAACAAGTAGGAATTTGTGGAGAGTATCAAGTAGACTATTTGACAAAGAGAGAACTTGGAGAGCTAAGGAAGTTCTTCATTTGATCTACATTGACATTTATGGGTCTATGAAGATGGCATAATTCTCCGACGTCAAGGATTTTTTTGTTATTTGTAAATGACATTTTGAAGAAGATGTGGTTGTATTTTTTGAAGTTGAAATCAAATGCATTTAATGAGTTTTAAAATTTTAAGGCTTTGGGAGAAAACCAATTTAAGAATAGCGTTAAAGTTCCTAGATCAAATACTAGAGGATAATTTTTCTCTAACGATTTTCTTGATTTTTGTGCTCAAGAAGATATTCAAAAGTAGTACACCACACCTTACACTTCAAAGAAAAATGTAGTATAGAGGAGAAATCACACCATTGCGAAGATGGCTAAGTATAGGTTACAGAACAAGTATGTTTCTTACAAGTATTGAGCAAAAGCAATACACATATCATTGTATCTTCTCAATCAATTTCAATTAAAATTGGCAACTAGGGCCAAATTCCACCTTGGGACAACTCATTTGATGGAGATGATGATTCCATCAAATTTATCTTTTTGAGAGGACCAAAATTGATATAAATATCATCCAATTTGGACAAGCGGAAGCACATTTTTGAATTTATACTCATACGTGTCAATTATTCAAGTCGGACACATCAACATGTAGGCTCATGAAGCCCAATGGACGTGACTCTTCACCCACAACAAATTGTATAAATACAAGTGACGTCTCACCTCATTTGACATCTTCATCACTCACACATTATCTCTCCTTCTCTCATTGGTTCTTACAAAATTGGGCATTCTCTCTCTCCCACATGTGGCACAAGAAGGATGAAATTATAGGACGTAATTGCAAGGCCGAAAATCTAAAAAAATTCTGCAGTTTGACTAGTGTTGACCAAAGTTGACTTTGACTTTTTGGGCATCATTTGACTTCGATTTTTTGGGTATATTTTTGTCTCAGCAAGCTGCATCTTTTGGCATAGGAACCAAGGCAATCTGAGCACTTTGACCGCAAACCAAATTACAGGTTGACCGCAGATTTCAGGACAACAGTTTGATTGCAAATTCTGTGATTGTTTTGGGCTGACTTTGACCTCCTTACCAGGTCAAATTAGACAGGGGCAAACTGAGTTTCTTTGAGGACATTCTATTGCTTCTTTGACCAACATTGACTTTCTGGTTAGAGCTAAAGTTTGACTACAGTTGATTGTAGATTTTGACAGGGTTATTTTGACTTGAATTTGGCAAGTCAATTTTGACTATTGTACTCTCTCTCTCTCTCTCTCTCTCTCTCTCTCTCTCTAATGAACATTTTGATATAATAATAAGAAGAATTGATCAAAAGGTTTTCCCCACATTGGGGTTTTTCCCTGGCATCCGCCAAATCTGGTGTCCTCTTGTCTTGGCTTGTATTTTGCATATTGTTTCATGTTCTATCTACTTTTACTGTCAATGTGATTAATGGTTAATGCGATTGCTAGTAGAAATTTAAATTGGAAATTGTCATTGGGTTGATAAAGGGACATTGAAGTAATTGTTATAAGCATAGAACATACCATTGTTAAGAAAAATTAACATGGTATCAGAGCCTAGGTGAAGACAAAGCCGAAGCAAGAGAGAAAAGAAATCACTAAGAAATAGTTGTTAGACAAGAATATCAGTCTAGCTTCAATGGGGACTACATCATACTTCAAATTTTAGGATAAACTCAAGGACAAATAGAACTATCATGCATGGAAGATGACTTTGGATTTGACTTTGGAAGAGAATGATGTTATGGACTATTTGTAGGGAAAAGTGGTGGAGCCTCTTTCAAATGCACTTGTTGCTGCAAAGAGAAAGTACAAGAAAGGTGAGGTCAAAGCTAAAAGAATTATCATTGGTTCCATTCAAAAACATTTGGTTGCCTATATTTATGATTTGGGAACATATAAGGAGATGTATGATATGTTGATTGGGATATTCAGAGTAAACAATGCAAATCAAATCCTCTTTCTCAAGAACAAGTTTAAGGACATTAAGATGGATAAAGGGGAATCTATCCAATCCTACTTCATGAGGATGACATAAATCAATAATGATATTCTATCTATTGGAGAAGTTGTTGCTAATAGGGAGCTCCCTCTCATCGCTCTTGTAGGTCTCACAAGAGCATGGGATGTGTTTAACACCACCATTCTTAACAATGATAGGATTCCTAGTTTTGGTGAATTATTCGCTAGATGCAATCAAGAAGAGATGAAGATGATTGATAGAGACAAGCCTTCAAATGGAAAGGAACCTACTGCTTTCTCTGCTCATGCAAAGAGGAAGAACAATGTTGGTCCAAAAAGACAAGGTCAAGGGTTCTGTAATATTCCTAATTAGCCATGGCTAATTGGAATATTCGATTTTGTTCAATTTTTGCCTTCTATAGTTATTTGTAAATAAAAACGTGAGGGTGGGGGACATAACCCACTTTTAGAATAAAAAGTCACTTCCTAGTAGCACAACGTTGTGACTTAAAGGGGAGCCAAGGGGGCCAAAGGGGGGATGCAGACACATGGAGAGACTGTGCAGGAGGGAAGGAACACGTGGCAAGAGGGGAACCACGCATGAGGAGGTGAGCCTTGGGCTTGAGAGAGGCAAAGGTTATAAAAGAGAAAGGAGCCCCCTCATTTTGATCATCCAGTTATGTGCATTTTGAGCTAGTCGTTTCGACTTCTGAGCACACTGGCTGTTTCGCTGGTCTGCAACACTGTTTAGTGCATTGAGTGTCTCCGTTTGGAGATCTCACCCTTAGCCCGGGGGACTTCGAGTGCCTGCTCAGGAAAAGTATTTCCATTGGCATTTCCGTAGTAGTTTTATCAGTATTTCAACAACAGTTTCATCAGCGTTTTGGAGGACTGCGTAGCACTGGGAGAGGGGCGCAGTTCTTTCTTGCAGTAGTAATGGATTGGGGTTTTGCAAGAGGATTTATGCTGGGTTATTGAGCAGGGGACCAACCCTTACATATTGGAGGATCTTTGGCAAAGTTCAGGCAAAGTTCTGGAGGGGTTCCTTCAGTGGCAGCGCAGAGCATTGAGGAACTGCGCAGATCCCCAAGGGGGTGATTTTTGGGGGTCGGCTATTCCAGGAAAGCTTCCTGGGTTTTTCTGGGTTTCTTGAGTAAAGCCTGATTCTAGAGTTTCAGCATTTTCTGAGGAGGGGAGCAACTCCAAATAATCATTTGTTTTCTAGAAGCGACAATAACACGACAGTTTTCCAGCAGCATCCACGCAGAGGGGCCATTCTTTGTTATTCTGAGAGTATTTCTTCTCTTGCCTTGTGCAAGTCAAGGTGCCATCTTTCTGACCACCTCCTGTACTCATTTTTATTGCTCAGTATAATAAAATGGCTTAGCATTTTATGCTGCATTTCTTGAGTATCTGCTTATATTTCCTGTTTACATTATTATATGTTGTACAACTATTATTTTGTCATTTTTGGGTTATTATATCATTTGCACGTATTTGGTTGGAGTTTTGCTGGGGTTTGAGGAATATTCTGGGTTAGGAATATTATAGTGGTATCAGAGCATAGATCTGGCTCAGCCTGTGGAGCTAGCAATCTATGACACCAGGGGAAAAACCCTACATCTGTTACAGAGGTAGGAGATACAGAGATACTGAGCGTAGGTTGGAGAATACCTACGGAGAGGGAGACTGCGTTCCGATGGTGAACGCAGAACAGGAGGAGCCTGTGGTGGACACAGAGCAGAGGAATCCGATGGCAAACGAGGATGGGAAGAGATTTGCGGATATGCTCCTAAAATCAGTACAGGATCTGTCGAGGCAAATTGAGGTGATGAGGCAGAGATTGACGACAGTAGAGACCAGACAGCGTGAGAGCCCACGGGTTTTTCAGATTGGTGAGGGATCAGGTGCATCCCATCATTTGCCAAAGCAGTGTGATACTGCGCAACAGGGAGCCTCGCATGCCCCTACACGCTCTACCATGCCCACGTTCTTAGGTGCAGACACGGGGGTCGGAGCCCAGCAGGAGGCAAAGCTCGGCCATATGGGTGATTATTTTGCAGAGTACCAGGCCTATGGGCATGAGTTCAGGGATGCCCTTTTATTCAGAGATTTTGTTAAGCTCCAGCGGGATAGTAGACCCCGTGACCATTACAGAGGAAATAGGCATTACCCTGATGGTGACACCCACTATGCAGCGAGTAGATTCCACTTGCCTACATTTGATGGTTCATCAAACAGTTTGGCAAAGTCTTGGGTGGAGAAGTTGGACATTTATTTCCAGCTTAACTAGATGTCGGAGGCAGAGGCCATCAAGGTCGCAACGTTGCATTTGGATGGTGAGGCCTAGGATTGGTCATTTCACGGGATGGTTACACTTGGGCACTCTACAGTGACAACATATGCGGAGTTTACCAGGAGATTGATGGAGCGATTTGATCGAAGGGATCCAAAGCAACATTTTGTTGAGCTGACAAGGCTCAAACAGACAGGGAGCCCAGAGACTTACATTGCAGATTTCTTGAGGGTCTCTGTGATGGTGCCAGAATTATCCACGACACGGAGGGTCTATATGTATATTGAGGGGTTAGCAAAGCCACTTCGGGGTCTAGTCTGATCCACTAGACCAGCCACACTCCAAGATGGTATCAGCAGGACTTGGGACTTACAGGATGTCTTACCCAGGACCCGGACACCTTACCCCCCAAAGACAACCCTTTCAGTCTAAGGGGAAGGATGTGAGGATTCCACCTCCAAAGGGGAATCCAGGACGAGTACATATTGAGGACGATGTCAGGAGGGAGCTGAAGAAGAAGCGGTTGTGCTTCACATGTTAGGAGCCGTGGGCACCAGGACATAGATGTGTTGTTGGCAAAGCACATTTTATTGAGGTCTTCTCCGAGAGTAGTGGAGAAGAGGATGACGAAGATGATGTGGAGGCAGGAGATAGCCATGCCATACAGGGACCTTTTCCACCTCCACCGCCAGCAGCAGGTGGTGCATCTTTTTCACCTACCGGAGGGGCCCTTGTAGCATTGCGAGGAGTTCCCAATTATATGACACTACACGTACGAGGGACAATACGTGGCCAACGAGTATCAGTTTTGGTTGACAGTGGGGTGACCCACAACTTCATCGATGCACAAATGGTTGAGCAGAGAGGTATTTAGACAGAGAGCTTCGATGGGTTTTTAGTCTTGGTCCTAGGAGATCAGACCATGATGTGTGCTCGTTATGTTCCAAAGCTTTCAGTGACGATGGGCACCTACACATTAACTGACCACTTTTTCGTGGTCGATATCCCGGACACCAAAATGATACTGGGTGTACAGTGGCTTATCACTCTAGGGAAGGTCATGACAGATTGGAAGACCCTAGAGATGGAGTGGGATGATGAGAAGACAGGGAGGCATGAGAAGATAGGGGACAACATACATATCCGCCTCAGACTGTGTCGACTCATCGGATGGAGGCAGTCTTTCAGAAGGGAGACATAGAGTGGGCAGTGGAGCTGCATGCATCAGAGGCAGGGAATATAGGGCAGACGGTACATCCAAAGATACAGTCCATCCTTAATCGGTATGCCATAGTGTTTGGGGAGATTCCACCAGGACAGCCACTGGATCAGGGGTTTGAGCACACCATTGAGCTTGAGCAGGGCATACAGGTTGTGATCACCACCCCCTATAGGCACCCCAAGGCCTATCGGGATGAGATTGAGTGGGCTATCTAGGAGTTGCTGGCTCTTGGGCACATTCGACCGAGCACGAGTCCTTTTGCTTCTTCAGTGGTGTTGGTGAAGACGAAGGATAGTTCATTGAGGATGTGCATTGACTACAGGGCCCTGAACAAGAAGACCCTAAAGAACAAGTACCCCATACTCAAGATTGATGAGTTGATGGATGAGTTGAGGGGAGCACGATTCTTCTCAAAGATTGATTTGAGATCTGGGCACCATCAGATTCGCGTGAGGGAGTAGGACATTCCCAAGACCGCCTTTAGGCGTCACTATGGGCACTTTGAGTTCTTGGTGATGCCTTTTGGGCTAACCAATGCCCCCGCTACATTTCAGCCCTGCATGAATCACATCTTCCGTAGTCACTTGAGGAAGTTTGTGTTGGTATTCTTTGATGACATTCTCATTTACAACAGGACTTGGGAGGAGCATCTCCAGCATATCGAGATAGTATTGCGTATCTTACAGGAGCAGCAGTTCTATGCCAAACTCTCCAAGTGTGAGTTTGGGTTGATGGAGATGTTGTATTTGGGACACATCATAGAGGTAGACGGAGTGAGAGTCCATGAAGAGAAGATCGGGGCCATCAGAGAATGGTCGGAGCCGAGAAATGTGACGGAACTTCGGGGATTCATTGGCATTTGTACCTACTACTAGAAGTTCGTCAAAGGTTTCTCGCAGCTTACTACACCCTTGACAGATTTGACGAGGAAGGGGGCATTCAGTTGGTTAGATACAGCGCAGTGAGCCTTTAATAGGCTCAAGGAGGTTATGAGCAGCTGTCCAGTGCTTGCATTGCCAGATTTTACGCAACCATTTGTCTTGAAGTGTGATGCGTCGGGAGAGGGGATCGACGCAGTGTTGATGTAGGGAGGTCACCCTATAGCCTTTAAGAGCCGGAAGCTCCTTCCGCACGAGAGGTTGTATTCTATACACGACAAGGAGATGCTGGCCATCACGCATGCATTGGCTAAGTACCGGCAGTATTTGGTGGGTAACAGGTTCAGGGCGAGGACGGATCACAATAGCCTCAAGTTCTTTTTTGAGTAGAAGCAGCTACAGGAGAGGCAGTAGAAGTGGATCAACAAGATCCAAGCATGACTTTAACATTGAGTATGTCAAGGGTAAGAACAACGTGGTAGCAGATGTCCTTTCACGTAGCCCAGCCACGTTGTCTCTTATGAGTTTGGATACAGACTAGAGGGCTCGAGTCTTAGTAGAGTACTCCAGGGACAAGTTTGCATGTGAGGTTCTGGATGGGCAGGTGGCAGATGACAGGTACAGGGTGGTCGATGAGATCATTTATTACAGGGACCAGATCTTCTTGATTGAGGGGTCTCAGCTCAAGAAGAAGAGACTTCAGGCATCACATGATTCACCATTGGCAGGACATCAGGGGTTTACCAAAACCTACAGGGCCATCAGGGAGAGTTTCTCATGGAAGGGCCTCAAGGAGGATGTACTCCAGTCCATCCGGTAGTGCGATGTTTGCTAGAGGAACAAGGGAGAGATGAGCCATCCCGTGGGATTATTGCAACCTCTTCCCATTCTGGAGCGGAAATGGGAGAGTATTTCGATGGACTTCATCACAGGGTTGCTCATGGCACAGGGCAAGGATTGTATCATTGTCGTCGTTGATCGACGGACGAAGTACGTACACTTTTTTGCCATATCCACACACTATACAGCAACACAGGTGGCCAAGCTGTTCTTCAGAGAGATCTTCAGGCTACATGGTCTTCCTAAGACCATCGTCAGTGATAGGGACAACCGTTTCATGGGCGGGTTTTGGCAGGAGCTTTTCCGGTTGGTGGGGACGGAGTTGACACCGAATACCAATTATCACCCACAGACGGATGGGTAGACAGAGATAGTTAACAAGTGGCTAGAGGGCTACTTGTGTAAGTATGTCAATGGGCAGCAGCGAGCATGGCTAAAGTGGTTGCATCTAGGGGAGTACTGCTACAATACTTCACATCACATGTCTATTGGTATGTCACCATTCTATGCCTTATATGGATATCATCCTTTATCTTTTGCTGACGTGGTGTTTGGTGATAGCAAGGCTCCTAGAGCCAAGATTTGGATCCAAGAGAGTCAGTATATTCTCCGAGCTCTCAAGGATAACATGGCTACAACGCAGAACCAACATAAGCTATATGCCAACAGGGGTCGGGTGGAGAGACAGTTCTAGGTAGGGGACATGGTCTACCTACGATTACAGCCATACCGACAATCGTCACTAAAGTAAAAGGGGGTTGAGAAGCTCAAGCCCCGCTTTTATGGGCCATACACAGTGATACACATGGTTGGACAGGTTGCATATGAGTCAGAGTTGCCCCAAGGCAGCAAAATTCATAACATTTTTCATGTATCATGCCTGAAAAAGGCGTTGGGGCAGCAGGTGACAGTGGTAGATGAGCTACCACCCATGGATGACAAGGGGCATTTGGTATTGCAGCCCGAGGCTATCATTGATACCAGGGAGAGGCAGTTGCGGAGCAAGATAGTCGAGGAATTCTTGGTGAGATGGAAGAATTTGCCGGATGAGGATGCCACTTGGGAGAGTGAGAAGATCTTGCAGCATCCATCACTTCAGTTGCTTGAGGACAAGCAATATTTTGCCGGGGGAGACTGTAATATTCTTAATTAGCCATGGCTAATTGGAATAATCAATTTTGTTCAATTTTTGCCTTCTATAGTTATTTGTAAATAAAAAAGTGAGGACGGGGGACATAACTCACTTTTAGAATAAAAAGTCACTTCCTAGTAGCACAACGTTGTGACTTAAAGGGGAGCCAAGGGGGCCAAAGGGGGGACACAAAAATGGAGCCCATGTAGACACATGGAGAGACTACGTAGGAGGGAAGGAACACGTGGCAAGAGGGGAACCACGCAGGAGGAAGTGAGCCTTGGAATTGAGAGAGGAAAAGGTTATAAAAGAGAAAGGAGCCCCCTCATTTTGATCATTTAGTTATGTGCATTTTGAGCTAGTCGTTTCGACTTCTGAGCACGCTGGCTGTTTAGCTGGTCTACAACACTGTTTAGTGCAGTGAGTGTCTCCGTTCGGAGATCTCACCCTTAGCCCCGGGGGACTTCGAGTGCCTGCTCGGGCAAGGTATTTCCATTGCTATTTCCGCAGTAGTTTTATCAGTATTTCAACAGCAGTTTCATTAGCGTTTTGGAGGACTGCGCAGCACTGTGAGAGGGACACAGTTCTTTCTGGCAGTAGTGTTGGATTGGGGTTTTGCAGGAGGATTTATTTTGGGTGATTGAGCAGGGGACCAACCCTTGCATATTGGAGGATCTTTGGCAGAGTTCAGGCAGAGTTCTGGATGGGTTCCTTCAGTGGCAGCGCAGAGCATTGAGGAACTGCGCAAATCCCCAAGCGGGTGATTTTCGGGGGTCGGCTATTCCAAGAAAGCTTCCTGGGTTTTGCTGGGTTTCTTGAGTAGAGCCCGATTCCAGAGTTTCAACATTTTTCGAGGAGGGGAGCAGCCCCAAATCATCATTTGTTTTCTAGCAGCAGTAGCACGACAATATTCCAACAGCATCCACGCAGAGGGACCATTCTTTGTTATTCTGAGAGTATTTCTTCACTTGCCTTGTGCAAGTCAAGGTGCCATCTTTCTGATCACCTCCTGTACTCATTTTTATTGCTCAGTATAATAAAATGGCTTAGCATTTCACGCTGCATTTCTTGAGTATCTATTCATATTTCCTGTTTACATTATTATACGCTGTACCACTGTTATTTTTTCATTTTTGGGTTATTATATAATTTTCACTTATTTGGTTGGAGTTTTTTTGGGGTTTGAGGAATATTCCGGGTTAGGAATATTACTAGTTCAAGCAAGGATTCAAATAAGGAAGAAAAGGAGGGTGCTACAATTGCAACAGTTTTGGCCACTATGCTAGACAGTGTCGTCACAAGAAGGATACTCCACGTGATGATGACAACAAAAACAACAACCACAACAATTTCAAAGGAAATGGAAATCAAAAGAACAACATGTTCAATAATAAAGGAAAGAGAAATGCTCCCGCTGCTTGATTTGGTAATGGTCAACCTCCCAAAAGGACAAGAAACTCCAAGTATGAGGAAAGTAATGTTGTAGAAAAACAAAAGGAATTTTATTTTATTTCCACCCTCACTACTGCCTCTCCTCTGGATACTTAGGATCATTGGTTGATTGATAGTGGTGCCTCAAGGCACTTCATTGGGTACAAGGAGGCCCTCTCAAATCTGATTGAAAAGAAGACTAATTTGGAGATCATACTTGGAGACAATGCCACCTACCCTATGAAAGGGATAGGGATTTTCACTCTTCACTCAAATCAAGGTCAAACCCTTCATCTACAAGAAGTATTGTATGTACCTGATTTGAAGAAGAACCCGGTGTATATTTCTGCAATGAAAGATAAAGGCTTCAAGGTAACATTCATTGATGAAAAGGTACATATTTGGAAAAGAAACCCGAAAGATGCATTTACACTT
Source organism: Pinus taeda (assembly GCA_000404065.3). NCBI lineage: Eukaryota > Viridiplantae > Streptophyta > Pinopsida > Pinales > Pinaceae > Pinus > Pinus taeda. The sequence goes on from APFE030121533.1 coordinate 75,557, forward strand.
GGATTTAGGGTTGAAGGTCTCTATCAAGTTGGAGGAAGTCCTTTGGGAACTTTGAATTGTGATACTTCTCTTCAATATGAATTATGGCATCGAAGATTTTCCCACCTTCATTACAAAGCCTTACCCCCGGGGTAAGGAATATGATCACAGGTATACCCGAGTTCAACATGAACCATGAAGGAGTTTGTTAGGGTTGTGCAATTGGGAAAATTACAAGGGGACCATTCCCTTCAAGTGAAATTCAAACTACCGACATTCTTCAATTGGTCCATTCTGATCTATCTGGTATGTTGTCTGTAACATCATTAGGAGGATATTTATACTATGCAATTTTTTTGGATAATTTCTCTCGCAAAATGTGGATCTATCATCACAAAACATGGATCTATTTCTTAAATAAGAAGGACGAATTGTTCAAATGGTTTTGTTCTTTCAAAGCCTTGGTTGAAAATCAAACAGGGAAGAAGATCAAAATATTAAGGACCGATAAGTAGAGAGGTTGGCATTAAGAGGGAGACCACCACTGCATATACTCCTGAGCAAAATGGAGTTGTTGAAAGGAAGAATAGAACAATCATAGAAGCCACCAGTGCCATGCTTCATGACCAAGGCCTACCGAAGTTCTTATGGGGATAAGCTACCAACACTATCGTATATGTTCAAAATATGAGCTTGAATCAAGCATTGGATTTCAAGACACCCAAAGAAGTTTTCACTAGTAAGAAACCTAATGTTTCTCATTTTAGAATATTTGGATGTCTCGTGTATTTTCATGTGCCTAAAGAGAAAAGAAACAAGTTAGGACCATCTAGGAAGAAAGGAACATTTGTGGGCTACAGTGAAAATTCGAAGGCATATAGAGTCTATGTGCCTGGTCAAAGAGAAGTGGAAATAAGCCATGATGTCACTTTCGATGAAGATTCTGCCCTTGTGTCAGGCCAGGCAGTAACTCTCCAATAGGCAGTAAAACTGATTCTATCTATTTCATTAGGTATGCTATTGTTATATACAAAGAATGTGACTGCTCAGTTCATCTCCTGATGACTGTTCACATTCCTAATTTAACTATTTACATAAATTCACCCAATCATGAGGATTAGGTGTCAACATTCCCCCCCTTAATCTGAAGGGATGTTGGTGAGTCCAAGCATCGTTCTGAATCTTTCAAGTTTTTCTCTTCCAAGTGCTTTGGTGAAGAAGTCTGCAATTTGCTAATTTGTGGAACAATGACGGAGATGGATTGTTTTGGCCTCAACATGATATCAGATCAGATGATATTTAGTATTGATATGCTTCGTTCGATCATGGAACTTTGGGTTCTTGGCCAACTTTATTGCAGAGGTGTTGTCAATAATGAGTGGAGTTGATTGTACTTGTTTTACCTGCAAATCTTCAAGAATTTTCTCGAGCCACACAATTTCTTTTGTTGCTTCAGCTTCTGCCACGTATTCTGCTTCTGTTGTGGAATCTGCTAGAACTGATTATTTGCGTGATCTCCAGGAGATAACTCCTGATCCAAGACTCATAGCATATTATGAAGTAGATACCCCAGTTTCTTTATCTCCATCAAAGTCTGAATCAGAGTATCCGATCAAACTGAAGTCATCCACCTGTGTGTACTTGATTCCATAGTCTTGAGTTCCCTTCAAGTACT
>APFE030121533.1:81758-237868 GCA_000404065.3 Pinus taeda
TTCAAAGGCAGTTGAATATGACGAAATATGGCGACTCACCTCTTCATTTACAGATGCTGCGATTAATGCATAAGCTTTGTTGTTCTTGTTTTCCCAAATGACGAGTTATTTATCTGAGGTAGGTTGTACTGGATCATTGTCTCCTTCTCCGACACACACTCCTTTCCACAACTCATTGAAAATGAGGGTGTGTTTATCATCCGGGACCATTCAGGATAGTTCTCCTTGCCAGTGAGAACTATTCCCACCATAGATATGATTGAATGCATTGTAAAATCCGAGAGCTGTAAAAATTCTTTCGCTGGCAAAAATGTGCTTTTGTGGAGAAAAAAAACTTCTGCTGCTAAAAAATAATTGATTCTGATATCAAGTCACTTTGAAAACAACTTTATGAAATCAACACTATGGTAGCCCAACAGCGTGGTATATATATCCCAGCAGCCACACCAAACATTATATACAAAGTGTATTAAAACCATCCAAACGCTATTCATATACTATTGATTATTGGAAGGTATGAATAGAATTTCGCTGCCCTAAAGATCTTCACCAAACACTATATACAAAATGTATTAAGACCATCCAAACGCTATTCATTTCCACTACGCTAAAGATCTTCACCAAACATTAGCAAATAAATGTTATTGAAATTTCAATACTATCCACAAGCATATACTGTCTATCTTAAATTTCAATACTTGTTAACAATACTCGTCTCGATTCTGCAGGCCAAAAGAACTTGCGCTCTGCCTTTCCTCCGAATTCAAAATGTCGTGGCTCCCTGAAGTAATTGGTTCCGAGATTGTAGCCGAAATCTGTTCTACTCTTGCAGATTTTAAAACCTGATATCCTGGGTGTGCGCTGGTTCTGCAAAAGGGACAAGTGGAATGCCAAAGAAACCAGAAGTGGATACATTCCACATGAAAACTATGTCATGGAGTTACCCAAAACAACAAACAAGTTCGTTGATCTCAAAAAGTAATGCCGGCAAGGTATCTGATAATAGAACTCGCAGCGTGAAGTTTCCTTCATGTGTTGAAACAGTCATTCATGTGAACAGTCATTCATTTGAAAAACGATAGCATTGATACGCATTGATACCATTCGATACACATTGATACGCATTGATACCATTCATTTGAAAAACGACATTCATTTGTACAAATACAAATTGATACACTGAGGTTTCGAGTTTCCTTCAATGCTTTCACTACCATGCGTTGAAACAGGCATTCATTTGAAATATTCAAAGCAGCAAATGTATTTCAGGCAGCATGAAAAACAGTTATGTTACTGGTGGTATGTCGATTCAACAGAGGCGTTCTTCTGCCTTTCGCTCTGGACCAAGTAATCATTCACCAAATTAATCCTTCAGAGGACAGAGGCGTTGAGGACAGTGCTCAGGTCAGAACGACAGAGGACAGTGCTCAGTGGATTAGTGCTCAGACTAGCGTACAGCCCACAGTAGCCAAAAAATGAAGGGAGTTATAACTTATTTTGAGAACTGGCTCTGATACCATGTCAGGCCAGGCAGTAACTCTCCAATAGGCAGTAAAACTGATTCTATCTATTTCATTAGGTATGCTATTGTTATATACAAAGAATGTGACTGCTCAGTTCATCTCCTGATGACTGTTCACATTCCTAATTTAACTATTTACATAAATTCACCCAATCGTGAGGATTAGGTGTCAACACCTTGGAAAAACCAAAGATCTCCCAATCCCAAGGAAGGACAACGATGATGTTGCAAGAAAGCGGGATGAACCTTCGACAGATGAACCAATCCCCGATGTTGAAGGCCCAATGGATCCCATTGATCCACCTCCTGGTGATCCCTCTACCTCAAGGAAAAGACCTTTGTGGCTCAAAGACACTCTTAAAGATGTTGAAGGACATATTGCTCCAAGAGCGACATTTCGTGAAAGTAAGAAGTCGAATAGGTATCAAGGGTACTTAGCTACTATAAGTACTATTGTTCAATCTAAGCCATGTACGTTCGAAGAAGCCGTGAAACACCAAGTATGGAAGGATGTGATAAATGAGGAGTACGAATCAATCATGAAGAATGATGTTTGGGATGTGGTTCCTAGACCCAAGGACACGTTTGTGGTTACTTCTAAATGGCTTTACACAATTAAACATGGAGCTGATGGGAGTGTTGAAAAATACAAGGACAAGTTTGTTTCTCGAGGCTTATCTCAAAAGGACGGAGTGGAATATGACGAGATATTAGCACCGGTTGCCCAATATACCACTATTCGATCTATCATTGCTCTTATTGCCTCTAAAGGATGGAGCCTAAACCAAATGGACATTAAGACTGCTTTCTTGCATGGCTCGTTTAAGGAGGAAGTCTATGTAGAATAACCTGAGGGGTTCTAAGTACAAATTGAAGGACACATATGCAGGTTGAAGAAATCCCTCTATGGGTTGAAGAAAGCCCCCAGGGCTTGGTATGAGAGGATTGATAACTGTCTTATGAATATGGGCTTTGCAAGTAGCGAAGATGATCCTAACCTATATTTCAAGGTTGAAAAGGACATGCCTCTCATTCTAGTCCTTTATGTAGCTGATCTCTTTCTGACAGGTGTATACCCTCTCATTTATCAATGCAAGAGGGAGTTGGCTTCCGAGTTCGAGATGAAGGACCTAGGTCTAATGACTTCCTAGGCTTGGAGGTCTAGGAAAGCCAAGTAAGATTTTCCTTTCTCAAGGAAGATACATTGTGAAGTTGCTCAATAGATATGGGATGGTGGATTGCAAGTCTATGTCTACTTAGATGGAACTCAATTTCAAGAAGCTATGTGGAAGTGCTGCTAGGCTCGAATTGGCAAACCCTTCTGAGTATCGACAACTTGTGGGGGCCCTGATGTTCTTGGTAAACTCTCATCCAGACATATGCTTCGCCATGAATACATTGAGTCAATTTATGGTCGAGCCTCATCACATACATTAGACTACTGCTAAGAATTAATTGAGATATATTTGTGGCACAATCAACTATGGTTTGAGATATGCTGTTGGGAATTTGAGGCTACATGGATATACTGCTGCTGACTGGGCTAGCACTGTGGCGGATCATAAAAGCACGTCTGGATGTTGTTTCTCATTAGGGTCTTCTTCAATTTCTTGGATGAGCAGGAAGCAGAAATTGGTTGCTTTAAGCACTGCTGAAGCCGAATGCATTGCCGCTAGGATGGCCTATTGTGAAGTTGTCTGGTTAAGGAAGCTCTTTAGTGAGCTATTTGAGCATGTGCTCATACCACTGTAATCTTCTGCAATGACCAAATTGGTATTCTCCTTTAAGAGAATCTAGTGTTCCACGACCGCTCCAAGCACATTGATATCAAGTACCCCTTTATCTGGGATATGGTACATCGGGAAGCAATAAGGCTCCAACACATCATCACTGATGCGTAGGTCATAGGCATCCTCATGAAGCCCTTAGGGAAGATCAACTTCTTAGCCTTCTGAGAGGGATTTGGAGTCGTGGAAAGACCCTCCTATGAGGGTCTTGCTCGAGTTGGACACTAAGCTCTGGGAGCTCCTAGGGGCTTGGGGTGCTTCTTGGAGCTATGAGCGACCATAGGGTGAGTGGTTCACCTTCCGCTATTGGTGCGCTATGTACAGGGTGAGTGGTTCACCTTCCCTTGTGATACCACATGATGGTTGACATGTGTGTAGGGTGAGTGGTTCACCTTCCCCTAGGTATGATGACACGTGTGTAGGGTGACTGGTTCACCTTCGCCTACGATTGACATATCCATAGGATGAGTGGTTCACCTTCTCCTATTGATGCCCCAGCATACATCCTACTCATGTTGTCCAGGACTCATGGGAAGTACCTCTCATCTGGCCAATGAGTTGGGAAAAGTGGATAGGGACCATAGCACTACTGATGGATGCATTGTGTACTATCGTACTCCCTATGTCTAGGATGCATGGTGTTCAACAACTTGATCTGGGATCAATTGAGGTTCTACTTGTTAGCCTCGCTAGCAAAAGGTGTAAAATTTGATTCATATATGCTCCTAAAGTTTCCAAAATTGCTTAAAATCATCCCATGGGATCCATATATGCTCTTGAAATCTTCAGCATCTGCTCAAAAATCATCCAAGGGTCAAAATTGGCGCAAGAGGAGAGCCCTTGGAAGGGCGGAAATACACTATCGGGAGGCGAACATGCTTGAAAAACCATGAAAAACCCACAATCGCAGGCTTAAACAAAGGAAGGAACAACCGCTGTTAGATTTGGCCGATCAACGACCCAAATCTAGACGAATAATTGCAATCAGCCGAGCAGAAGGGACAGTTTAACATCGGGCGAATGATACTGCCGATCAACAATCGCCGATGATCGGATCGGCTGGAAGTATATATATATATAAATATATAATATAATATATATATATATATATATCTAAAGGCCCGAGGAGTGAGTGATTAGCGATTCCGATTTATCGCATCACTGATATCGCATTGGCAATATACCACGGGCGCAACCTAGGCACAGGCATGTGTGTGACCCGATGGGCCAGACCTGACATAATTATATGCCATATTTGATAACTTTTCAGGTCCGCGAGAAGGCCTGTTTTCAACGTTTTTTGCGTATTTTCGTTGTTTCAACGAAATACAAAGGAAGCATTGGGGCTGTGCAATAGCGATGGAACCCAGACCTGATGGGTTTCAGGAAGAAAAGTACATATGTTTTCAATTCTGCAAAAGCCCAATTTCATGTGTTTTTTGTGTATTTTCGTTATATAACAAAAATACGAAGGGAGCATTGGCCGACAGTGATGGCAATGAAGCCCGGACCTGAAAGGGTCTGAGAAGTGGAATGTATGATAGTTGAAGTCCGCCAAAGCATTCTTTCATGCATTTCTTTCAGTGTTTCACATATTTCATTATATAAGGAAAATACACAAGTCAGGCTAAATGTGATTAGTGATGGTGACGAGGGTGGACTTGAGGGATAATTAAACCACATTTTAGGACTTTTGAAGTCCAAAATACACAGAGAAGGCCGGATTTATCAGTGATGGCTGTGTTTTCTGTTTCAAACAGAAATATACATTGTTTTCAATAGAGGTCCACCATAGGGCAGCGTTGTTCTACTATAACAGAAGCATGCATTGTTAAATCATTGGAGGGCCACAGCATGCTGTAGCCCGAAAAAGAAAGATTAGGGAGCTCAGACAGCGCAACAGCCACACCAACAAACGTTATGGAGCATATCTGGCACAAGAGAACTCCCAGACAACGCAACAAGCCACCAAAAATATCTGAAAGCAGTTACTTTGCTATCAGAAGCAAAAAACTCTGATCCCATGCTTTCCTAGAGGGCATCAAATCAATTAATAATGCATATCAGGCAGATTAAGACTCTAAGCCTCTTAGAGCTCAGGAGCATTGTAAATAGGTTATAAATAGTTGAAAGTAAGATGTAATACTTTTGGAGATTATTCCTCCTCTGTTCATTCAAGCTTCTCATCTTCATTCTAGCAATATAAGCTTATTTTGCCATTATATGTTCAATGTCCATTCTCTTCGCTGTTCTATGCTTGCACTTGAACAATTTGTTCATGTTTTCTTTGTGTCTAAGGCCAGATAACTGTCATCTTATCTCTGCTTTGATATATTAGATTTGCAAGCTTCTTCGCTGCCTATAGCTAGCCATCCATGTGTGGTCATATATGCATCTGCCAGTACAGTGAGTATTGTCTTTTGCTGCCTGTAGCTAGCCATTCATTTATGTTTATGTATGCAATATGTTGGTACAGTCAGTGTTCTCCATCTATCTACTGAATCTATAAACTATTGAGCATTAGTGGTCTAAAGCCTTGTATTGGTGAGAGTGTTCATGCATGTCTTGAGTGAAAATAGAGCTGAAATGGTTATCTAAATTGATCCAAACCCTCATTTATTCCTATAGTTCAGAGAACAATATTGAAGACTATATGTTACTAGGCATCTTCGAGCTACAACCTAGGAGAGTTTCTTGGAGTGCTAACATAATTGGCGTCGTTGCCGGGGAGAGGAAACTGAAGCTCAGCTTCCCTGGGAAATGACATAGATCCAGCTTTGATGATAGACAAAGTCTAGGCACTTTTCAGGTTGTAATCATTTATTTGGTGACTCTACTAGAGGCCGAACCTCTTGGCGACTCCACTTCATAGTTCTGGCTCAGTTTGTGAGGCATACTCGGAGAAATCCTCAAAAACTATAAGCTGATCCATTACCTGACCCTAAAAAAAATCATCAAAGAGAGAAAGGTATTGCAGAAAGGAGCATCAGGTTCAGGTAAACCTAAACAATCTCTTATATCTCTTCAAGAAAGCCTTGTAATAGAACAAATACATGTAGAGAATATAGCATCTAATACTAGCAGTGAAGAAAAACTCTCAGAGATTCATAAAGCTCCTTATTCTTTAGGTTCTCCTTTTGTTGTAAGCCCAAAGGAAACCTCACCTCATATCCATCATACTCCTTTAGTCTTATCAGTCACTCCTCAGCCCTCTATCATTCAGACTGCCAATACTCTTTTAGCCACCACAGCTATGGCAGGCCCACAAGCACCTACCAAGATGGAAATAATCATAGTTGCTAGGTATGGACCTCGAATACTGCCCACTCCTTTGAATGCCATGCCTATTGGAGAATATCATAAATATAGACCTAAGTTCACTGGCATTATAGGTGTTATTGCTGAAGAACATCTTGAGTCATGTTATAGCTATGCTGATAATCTGGACAATAGTGAAGATGATGTGTGGATGAGAGTCTTTGTCCAAAGCTTAGATGGAGAGGCTAGAAAATGGTTCAAAGAACTAACCCCCAGATCTAGTAGATATTAAAGCTTTAGATGATGCATTCCTAAAGCATTGGGGGATAAGAAGGATCTCCTCTACTACCACACTGAGTTTGGGAACTTAAAGAGGGAAAATGGTGAGTTGCTATCTGATTTTAATAAGAGGTTTAACTGTATGTACAGCAAGATACCGGCTGAAGTAAAACCCACTACTACCTCTGCCAAACTCACCTATGCCAGTGCTTTTGATTCTGATTTCTGCCTATTGTTGAGAGAGAGGCGATGTGCTACTTTGATAAACATGCAGGATGCAGCCTTGGAAGTGGAATCAAACATCATGGCTGCAGAGAAGCTCAAGGGAAATGTTGATAGAAGAAGATAGAGGGGCGAGTCTTCATCATCCTCAGATCCTAAGATAGATAAAATGACCAAAATGATCGAGTCATTAGCCTCTGAAATCTCTAAATTGAAGGTTGAGCAGCACCTGGGGAAAGGAAGAGTGCATAATACCTTTGCTCCTAGAAATTCGTATCCAAATCCATATAGAAGAATTAATGAGTAGTTTAAGATTTTGCAAAGAAACAAAGATGCAAATGAAGACCAAAGGGTGAAGGATCCTTTTCAGAATGCAGTCATGGAAGAAGAGCAGTTTGAAGAAGATGATGAGATCCATTGTCTGGAAGACAAAGGCAATGCTTCCTTTTTTACCTCAGCTGCCTATGAAAAGTCATTATGCAATGACCAGATCAACCAAGAATGGGATGGTGAAGCTATTCTACAAACTGTAGATCAGCAAAGATATAATTTGTGGTCAAAGATAACTAATGCCAAGGAAACTCGTGTTCAAAGAACTATCGTCCCTACAGTACAACAAGCTAATAAGCAAAAACAACTAGCAATTGATCCCATCATCCTCAAAGCTCCAACTCATGAGGTAAGAGGCCTTGAAAAGTCTCCTTCTCCTTTCAGTTTTCAATCAGAAATTCAGAAGCTAAGAATACCTATGCCTTTGATTGAACTAGTGAAGAACAAGTCCTTCAAAAGATCCATCCTCGAGGCCCTTGAGCCTAAAGCCATCCAAGCCTCCACTAACTATGTAAATCTACAAGATGACAAGCTAGCTATTATTCTCAGCCCAATGATTGAAAATTGTGAAGACAACTCCCCATCATTCTATGTCTCTCTGACTATTCATGAAAAAATCCTTCACAACTGCCTTTTGGACACTGGAGCCAGCCATAATCTAATGCCCAAGGCTATCATGGATGAGTTGGGTCTTGACATCACTAAGCCTTATCATGATCTGTTTTCTTTTGACTCTAGAAAAGTGAAATGTCTAGGATTAATCAAGGACCTAGCCATCACTTTGTCTCAGCTGCCTATGAAAAGCATGATGATGGATATTGTGGTGGTAGATGTACCCCCCAAGTTCGGTATGTTACTTTCCAAAGGTTGGATCAAGAGGTTAGGTGGATCATTACAAAATGACCTGTCTTATGCTATTGTTCCAGTTTTCGAAGGAGAGAGCAAGAGATTATACAGAGAAGCTCAGCTGGCTTATATAATCAGCGATGAAAAGAATCCCACCAATCATCCCATATATGCTATCGACACTGATTTTGGAGCTTGTATTCTTCATATTGAAGAATCTCGGTTGGCCTCCATGCAGCTCAAGAAACTAGTTTGCCAGATCACAGAGGAAGAAAATCCACATATTTGGGATATGTTTTTTGATGGGGCTTGCTCTAAAGAAGTTGCAGGGGCAGGTGTAGTCCTTGTTTCCCCAACATAGGAATACATTCATTTGTCTTTCAAATTAACCTTTTAGGTCACAAACAACATCGCAAAGTACGGAGCTTTGGTTCTGGGCTTAAATGCTACTAAAGAAATGGGTGTCAAGGCCTGAAAATGTTTGGAGACATAGACCTCATTATTCAACAGGTAAATAAAACTTTCCAAGCTAAGCATCCAAGGCTGAAGGCACACAGAGATGAGGTATGGAGGCTCAAGGACTCTTTTAATAATTTCAGCATTTCTTATATTCCCAAAATGAAGAACCAACTTGCTGACTCCCTTGTTGTGTCTGCTAGCAAGTTTATTCCTCCCTTGCCTCCTAAATTGACAAATGAAGTTCCAGTAAAATACAAACCGTCTCTGCCTGACAATGTCAAATATTGGAGAGTTTTGGAAGACGATGAGGAAATTAACATGTTTTTGCAAGTCGTTGAGGAATTCTCTGAAACACACATCGATTAGGAAAATGAAGCCATGGGAGAATGTAGCCAGCCCAAGTTAAAAAAACGAGATCGGCCGAGGAAGTATCATCCAGCTACCTAGTAACCATATACCAAAGGGATTAGTGCCTCTAGAGAAGTTGTTCAACCAAAACAATGTGCCACATAAGCCTGCCGAAGCATAAAATGAGTCTGTTGTTCGTAAACACAATATAGGGAGCCCAACCCATTCGAAATACATAAATCTGTCCACTCAATTATCCTCTGCCTAGAATTCCGAGTATTGCGCCATCATGAAGCAATTCGCTGATATTTTTGCCTGGGAATATAATGATCTCAAAACCTATGATACGAACATCATTCAGCATAAGATCCCACTGGAAAAGAACACCACCCCTTTTAAGCAGAAATTAAGATCTATCAGGCCTCTCTTACTGCCTTTGATTGAGAAAGAAATCAAGAAGTTGTTGAATGCCAAAATCATAGTTCCCCTAAGGTATTCAAAGTGGATAGCTAACATTGTGGTAGTAAGAAATAAAAATGGAGAAATCAGGCTTTGTCAACTTCAGAAATCTGAACAAATGCTCAAAAAGAGATAACTATCCCCTCCCTAAGATGGAACACTTGCTGCAAAGAGTTTCAGGGGCTAGAGTCATGTCTTTCTTGGATGGATTTTCAGGTTACAATTAGATCGTTGTACATCTTGAAGATCAGTAAAAGACTGCCTTCACTACTCCTTGGGGAACTTTCATGTACTCCAAGATGCCTTTCGGATTGATGAATGCTGGGGCTACTTTTCAGAGGGCCATGGACATAGCCTTCATGGGAGAGAAGGACAAATTTTTCCTTATTTATCTTGATGACATAACAGTCTTCTCCAGCAGCCACAAATACCATTTACAACATTTGAAGAAGGTCTTCCTAAAGTGCAGACAGTTTGGAATTTCAGTGAACCCAAAGAAGTCACAGTTTGCTCTAGAAGAAGGCAAACTTCTGGGACATATTGTTTCTGTTGAAGGTGTGAACATTGATCTAGAAAGGGTTCAAGCCATTCAGACATTGTCCATCCCAAGGTCAAAAAGGGATATTCAATCCTTCTTGGGTAAGATTAACTTCGTAAGGAGGTTCATTCCAAACTTTGCAGAGCTTGTAAAGCACATCACTTCCATGTTGAAGAAAGGAGCAGAAATAAAATGGACAGATGCTTCAAGAAGCTCTTTTGAAGCAATCAAGCAAGCTGTCATGGAAGCTCCCACTCTAATCAGCCCAGATTACACTAAGGAGTTTTGTATCTTCTCTTTTGCCTCTTATGATACACTTGCAGCAATCCTGTTGTAGAAAAACAATGAAGGCATAGAGCATCCCGTGGCCTTTTTCAGTAAAACTTTAAGGGATGCTAAACTAAGGTATGACCTTATCGAAAAACAAGCTTATGCTCTCATAAAGTCTTTAAAGGCATTCAGAATTTATATTTTGCATTCGAAAGTAGTTGCATATGTACCTTCAGCCTCAATAAAGGATGTCTTAACTCAGCCAGATATTGATGGGCAGAGAGCTAAATGGATTGCAAAATTCATAGAGTTTAACATAGAGGTGAAACCCACTAAGATTGTCAAAGGCCAGGGCTTGGCTAAACTTATGGCTGAAGAAAATTGCAACTTGTTAGATATAAATTCCATGGGTCTAAATTCAGATTATGAGTAGGCAGAGGGAGCAGCAGAAGAGCAAAAGTAGAATCAATCTTTGGCTGAAAATCTGGCCACATGTGAATGGTATTACAACATAGTTCATTTTTTGCAAAAGCTAGAAGTCCCTCCAGGACTTAGCTCAAGTCAAGCTCAAGCCATTAAACTCAGATCAGCCAAATTCTATATTGATAAAAATCTGCTTTATTGGAAAGACCCATCAAGAATCCTCTTGAGGTGTCTAGATAAAGAACAATTTGTGGAAGTCATACATCAATTCCATTCTAGCATCTATGGAGGGCATGATTATTGGAAAACCACAACTCACAAAATCCTGAGGGTTGGATGTTATTGGCCTACTCTATTCTTTGATGTGTTTTATTTTGTAAAAGCTTGTGACAAGTGTCAGAGGTTTGCAGGAAGACAACAACTAAAATCTCTGCCCTTGAAACCAATACATGTCAATGGTCCCTTCCAGCAGTGGGGCTTGGACTTTATAGGTGAGATCAACCCACATTCCAATGGCCAACACAAATGGACCTTAGTAGCCACTGATTATTTCACCAAGTGGATTGAAGCTATACCCGCTAAGAATGTCAATCATCAAGCTGTCATAAAGTTCTTGAATGAGAATATTTTCACTAGATTTGGTTGCCCAACCAAACTAGTCACTGATAATGTCGCAACTTTCAAGGCAAAAGAATTGATGGACATGACTGAATCCACGGGCATTCTACCTCATATTATCCTCAAGGCAATGGCCTAGAAGAATCATCTAACAAGAGTCTGGTAAGGGTAATCAAAACATTGTTAGAGGACAACAAAAAGAACTGGGATTCCAAGTTGAAGTTTGCACTATGGGCTGACAGAGTTACCATCAAAAAGTCCATAGGGAATTCTCCATTCAAACTAGTTTATGGCGCTGATGTTGTTTTCCCCATCCAGCTGATTCTCCCTGTGGCTAAGTTCTTGCAAGAAGAACAAGATGAAGAAAATGACATGGTAAGAAGAATGAGTAACCTGGTTGAACTAAAGCAAATCGGAGAGCAGCTAGTTGAGAAGTCAAAAGCTCATTAGAAAAAAATCAAAGAAACCTTTGACAAGAAGGCAAAAGTGGACAATTTCCAAGTTGGTGATTGGGTGCTTAAATGGGATGCATTTAAGGAAAAGAGAGGTAATCATGGCAAGTTTGACTCATGGATAGGTCCTTTTATCATTGCTCAAGTTCAGCAGAACAATACATTCATTCTGCACACTCTGGAAGGAGAAGGTACTTTTGGTAGCCAGTAAATGGGCAGTTCTTGAAACTTTATTTTGTTTAAGGCTTTAAAGCCTTGTCACTGTAAATATGTTTTTCTAGTTTCTATTTCATTACAAAATAGACTCAATGCCCGATGGAACACTAGAAGGAAGATTTAATTTTTGTTTTACAGGAAAGGCATTAATCTGTGATCCTTGAAACCTCACAGGGAGGCTTTCATCCCCTGAAGGAGCCAGTGTTAGCCTCGCTAGCAAAAGGCCTAAAATTTGATCCATATATGCTCCTAAAGTTTCCAAAATTGCTTAAAATCATCCCATGGGATCCATATATGCTCTTGAAATCTTCAGCATTTGCTCAAAAATCATCCAAGGGGCAAAATCAGCACAAGAGGAGAGCCCTTGGAAGGGCGGAAATACACTATCGGAAGGCGAAAATGATTGAAAAACCATGAAAAACCCACAATCGCAGGCTTAAACAGAGGAAGGAAAAGTCGTCGTTAGATCTGGCCGATCAACAACCCAAATCTAGGCGGCTAATTGCAATCAACCGAGCAGAAGGGACAATTTAACTTTGGGCACACGACACCGCCGATCAGCGATCGCCGATGATCAGATTGGTGGGTCGCATCGGCGGGAAGCATATATTATATATATATAAAGGCCTGGGGAGTGAGCGATTAGCGATTGCGATTTATCGCATTGCTAATATCGCATCAGCAATATACCACAGGGGGGGCCTTAGCATAGGCATGTGTGTGACCCGATGGGCCGGACCCGACTTAATTATATGAAATATTTGATAACTTTTCAGGTCCACGGGAAGGCCTATTTTCAACGTTTTTTTGTGTATTTTTGTTGTTTCATCAAAATATGAAGGAAGCATTGGGGTCATGCGATAGCGATGGAACCCGGACCCGATGGGTTTGGGGAAGCAAAGTACATATGTTTTCAAGTCTGCAAAATCCCAATTTCATGTGTTTTTCATATATTTTCATTATATAACAAAAATATGAAGGGAGCATTGGCCAGCAACGAATGCGATGAAGCCCGGACCCAAAAGGGTCCGGGAAGTGGAATGTATGATAGTTGAAGTTTGCCAAAGCATTCTTTCATGCATTTCTTTCAATGTTTCGCATATTTCATTATATAAGGAAAATACACAAGCCAGGATAAATGTGACTTGCGATGGTGACGAGGGCGGACCTAAGGGATAATTAAACCACATTTTAGGACTTTTGAAGTCCAAAATACACAGAGAAGGTGGGATTTATCAGTGATGGTTGTGATTTATGTTTATAACAGAAATATACATTGTTTTCAACAAAGGTCCACCATAGGGTAGCGTTGTTATGCTATAGCAGAAGCATGCATTGTTAAATCATTGGAAGGGCCACAGCACGCTGCAGCCCAAAACAAAAAGATTAGGGAGCTCAGAAAATGCAACAACCACACCAACAAACATTATGGAGCATATCTAGCATATGAGAACTCCCAGACAACGCAACAAGCCACCAAAAATATCTAAAAGTGGTTACTCTGTTGTCAGAAGCAGAAAACTCCAATCCCATGCTTTCCTAGAGGGCATCAAATCAGTTAACAATGCATATCAAGCATATTAAGACTCCGAGCCTCTTAGAGCTCAGAAGCATTGTAAACAGGCTATAAATAGGTGAAAGTAAGATGTAATAAGGGTTCAACTTTTGGAGATTATTCCTCCTCTGTTCATTCAAGCTTCTCATCTTCATTCTCGCAATATAAGATTATTTTGCCATTATATGTTCAATTCCCATTCCCTTTGTTGTTCTATGCCTGCACTTGAACAGTTTGTTCATGTTTTCTTTGTGTCTAAGGCCAAATAACTGTCATCTTATCTCTGCTTTGATATATTAGATTTGCAACCTTCTTTGCTGCCTGTAGCTAGCCATTCATTTATGTTTATGTATGCAATCTGCTGGTACAGTCAGTGTTCTCCATCTATCTACTGAATCTATAAACTATTGAGAATTAGTGGTCTAAAGCCTTGTATTGGTGAGAGTGTTCATGCATGTCTTGAGTGAAAATAGAGCTGAATTTGTTATCTAACTTGATCCAAACCCTCATTTATTCCAATAGTTCAGAGAACAATATTGAAGACTATATGTTACCAAGCATCTCCGAGCTACAACCTAGGAGAGTTTCCTGGAGTGCTAACACTACCTCTGGACTAAATTTTGTCAGTGGAGAGTGGTAAGGTCTTGTGACTCACTCTTGATCAATTCTTCTTCATTATTACATCATGGTTCAGCAAAACAAAGGTGAGATGACAAAGATGGTACATGACGACAGGATAGCATTAGCGGGTGGAATTCTCCCTAGTTGAGAAGGAATGTTAAAATTGGCAACTAGGGCCACATTCCACCTTGGGACAACTCATTTGATGGAAATGATGATTGCATTAAATTCCTCCTTTCGAGAGGACCAAAATTGATATAAAGATCATCCAATTTGGACAAGAGGAAGTGCATTTTTGAATTTATACTCACACATGTGCTAATTGTTCAGGTCGGCCACATCAACATGTAGGCTCATGAAGCCCAATGGACATGACTCTTCACCCACAACGAATTGTATAAATACAAGTGACCTCTCACCTCATTTGGCATCTTCATCACTCACACATTCTCTCTCCTTCTCTCATTGGTTCATATAACATTGGGCATTCTCTCTTTCCCATGTGTGGCACAAGGAGGATGAAATTACAGGACATAATTGCGGACTGAAAATCTCAAAAATTTCTGCAGTTTGACCAGCATTGACTTTGACTTTCTAGGCATCATTTGACTTCAATTTTCTGGGTATATTTCTGTCTCAGTAGGCCACATATTTTGGCACAAGAACCGGAGCAATTTGAGCACTAATTTGACAATAATTTGACCAAGTTTGACATCAGATTCTGTGACTATTTCGGGCTGACTTTGACCTCCTAATCAGGGCAAATTAGAATGGGGAAGACCGAGTTGTTTTGAGGACATTCTATTGTTTCTTTGACCAGTGTTGACTTTTTGGTTAGGGCTGAAGTTTGACTACAGTTGACTGCAAATTTTGATAGGCCTCTATTGACTTGAATTTGGCAAGTCAATTTTGACTATTGTACTCTCTCTCTCTCTCTCTCTGCTGAACATTTTGATATAATAATAGGAATAATTGATCAAAGGGTTTTCCCCCACATTGGGGTTTTGCCCTGGCATCCACCAAATCTGTTTTTTCTTGTCTTGGCTTGTCTTCTACATATTGTTTCATGTTCTATCTTCTTTTACTGTCAATGCTATTAATTGTTAATGTGATTGCTACTGGAAATTTAAATTGGAAATTGTCATTGGGCTGCTAAAGGAATATTGAAGTAATTGTGCTAAGCAT
Source organism: Pinus taeda (assembly GCA_000404065.3). Classification (NCBI taxonomy): domain Eukaryota; kingdom Viridiplantae; phylum Streptophyta; class Pinopsida; order Pinales; family Pinaceae; genus Pinus; species Pinus taeda. The sequence continues at coordinate 97,147 of APFE030121533.1, forward strand.
AAAACATACCATTGTTGACTAAATAACAATTTACCACCATATGTAGTGCACAAAAAGACTCCAAAAGAAACATGGTCTAGATGAAAACCAAAGCTAGTCATCTCAAATTTTTTGGTTCAGTGGTATATGTATGAGTTCCTAAGGAAAAACAAGCCAAACTTGATGCAAAATCCTAGAAAATGATGCTCACACAATACAATGAAAACCATGAATCTTATACATTGGTTAATGTTAATACTAACACAATATGTCTTAGCCATGATGCAATTGTTGATGAAAATGAAAGGTCATTCTAGAAGAAACTAGATTTAAAATCAGATATGAAATTTTTTGAGAACGAAGAGAATATGGACACAAATACAAATTCAATGGATGGGACAAATCACCAAGAGGTGGGGATCACCAATTAGTATGACGGAAAAATATTATCATAGTGGTGGTACAACACTTAATGTTCACTTGGAAGAGATCTCTAATATGATCCAATAAGGTAGATCAAAAAGAACATATGGCTTAGTGAATTGTAATAATGATACTCATTTTGATGAACTAGTTGGTGTGAGTCAAGAATGTTGACCAAAACAAGGTAGGACATCCAATATGATGAATCACAACTTGATTTCTAACCTTCAAAAGTCATTTGATCCTTCAAATTATGACGAAGCAAAACGCAACCTATAATGGGAATGACTATGCAAGACGAACACGAGAGAACCAAGCATGGTCTTTCACATACTATGGGAAAGAAACCATTTGGTTGCAAATAATCATATAAAGTCAAGTATAAAATATATGGAACACTTGACAAGCATAAGACAAGGCTTGTTGAAAAGGGCTTTGCTCAAAAGGAAGGGAATGCTAATGACGAGACTTTTGCTCCTACTACAAAAATGCAAGAAATATACTTGGTTATTGCCATGGCAACAACACAATTTCAATGGAAACCACATTAGATGGATGTAAGAGTTTCTTTCTCAATGGAGATCAAATGGAAGAAGTATACATCTACTACCTAGAATGAATTAGGTCCCAGAGAAGGAACTTTAAGACATCTTTTTATCGGCAAGTATTATAATTTTCGGGTTACTTGAAAATGTTTACACCTTGTTTGTGGGTGCTTCACAAGATTCCGGGTATATGGTCCATGATTAGCCCTTGCATGATATGCGATGGGATTTTTACAATGGAGGTGGCTTACTCAGTCGTTACTTGACCTTAGTTGGATGCTTGCATGACATTCTTCCTTGAAGTGTTAGAGATCTTCAAAAAACCTTCGACATTTGTCATTCTGGTCACATGTAGATTGGTTGCTTACTTGAGAGGACACCCTACACTAGAGTAGGATCATTTGGCATTCCATAGGAGGGAATTTAGTCTTATCCAACATGAGGTAGCATGGGTGCTTTCATTGCAAGGTGTTGACCTGAATACACCTACATTGTGACAATGTTCATGCAGGTGAAGTGGACCAAATGGAGCAACAAGGCTTTGAAAGAGAATTGGAGTCCTTGCAGACACGTACAAGGAGCATTGGACACATCTCATGGAAGTGCCCTTGCATTGGATCTTTGATTGAATATAACATCACCTTGAACTTTGACATGTGTATCCTTAGGGTGTAGCAATTCACATGTGTGAACCTACTTGTGTTTGTAGTAGGATACTGTAAGGGTTCAAGCCTACATCTGTATTTTTGGCTTCCCTTACCTTACATATATAAAGAGAGGAAGGAGAATGTCCTTTCATATTCATTGCCTCTTGATAATCTTCTACTATAGATGTGAGGAGAAGATCCCACTTGTTTCTCTCTCTCCTTTTGTACCTCATTTTTGCACTTTATCCCTCTTGTCTTCTAGGCCCTAGGATTCTTGGATAATTTGGAGCATCTTGAACACTAGGGCTAGGGTTTCATTTCTCAGAGACATGTGAACTGGGGTTTTGAGATCAAACTCTACATTATACTGATTCAAGTGGAGGAGAAGAGGAAACATTCGCAAGGAGGCTTGCTCATGTTGATGCTAGGTTATGGATAATCGTTAGTGGAGCTACAATTTTCTTGCTTTTCCCCTAAGTTTCATGGTATGAGGAAACATAAATGTGTATATAAAACGAGAACACACTAGAAACGTGACCCCGAAAAAATTAGGAAAACAAATTTATATTAAAACTTTGAAAGAATGCATTTATGTTTTAAAATTATACTTTAGAATACAAATACAGATTCATGAATAAATTATCAAATGTCGAGATGTTTTTGTAGTCGAAGCTGCCCAAAATTACCACAAAACAACACCCAATGACGGTTGTAGTTGTCCAAAAACACCACAAAGCAACAAAAATCTATAGTTTTAGTTGTACAAACACCACAAAACATCCAAAAAATTATGGTTGCAACTGCCCAAAACACCACAAAACAAACAAGGATGGATGTGGCTGTCCAAAAACACCACAAAAAAACAACCAAAAACTATGGTTGTAGCTTCGCAAGACACCACAAAACAACAACCAACAAATCTTGCTCAAACCCCTTTTGTTGTAATCACCTTTTCTTAATCTCCTTTGTTGACTGCCCAATTCTCCCTTTGCTTAAGCTTCAAACAATGTGAGGAGAAATGAAAGGGACAACTTCTTTTATACGATTTTTTTTCTAGAGGCTTATAGAAACCTTTGAAGAAATTCGCACTTTTTGGCTAGGGGTTGCGCAGCCCCAGAAAATCTATCGTGTTGCTCCCTTTGAACGACAAATTTTTCTTTCTCTGCCTCTGAGTTTCTCGTCTGTCAAACTCGCTCTGATACCATGTGAAAATTTCTATTGCAACAACTAGAACTAATTCTTCTAATTGTAAAATTAATCATGTGGTTTATGTTGATTTGGGGTAGCATCGGATGTGCTCTAGCCATGAAAATTGGTGGAGAGGCTAAAGCACATGAGATCCAAGACCCAGAAGTGCTTTGGGCAGATTCTACCCGGTTAAGGAGATATCAAAATAATTAATATTTTTAATGGAGTTCCTAAGTCTAAACTTAGGAAAAATAAAATATTAATGGGTATTAATATAAAACTAAGTTAGAAGGTTCTAAATGACATGGATCAAGAAAAATCTAATCTTAGCTATTGATTAGAGATGTAATCTCGGTCGTTGAAGGACCAACAGGGAAAGTATAAGAGGAGGTTTGAGAGTTAGTTGGAGGACACACCAGAGTGATCAATCATTCGATTTTCTAGAGCAGTGTTTGCTAAGAAAAGTTGAATCAGTGATCAACAGATAGGCAGAGATAGTGCCGAGAGACCACCGCAGAGGCAGAGAGGCAGACACAGAAGCCAGAGCAGACCACGCAGAGGTTAGCTGAGACAACGCAGAGGCCAGAGGGCTTGTATCATCCACGCAGAGGGCAGCAGGAGTGACGCAGAAGGTCGTAGAGGTTACGCAGTGCCTCAAAGGGCTAACGCAGAGGCCAAGAGGGCTGACATTGTGCTTCAATTGTGCTGGAGAGGGTTTCATGGGGCAGATTTTCTAAATATCTGCGTCCGAATAGAGGGGTATTGCTGTCGGTTATTTTTCTCTATCGGGTGAGCTAGTTTGGCAGCCAGTTATACTCAAGGATATACAACATAATAAATAACCCTCAGAATTACAGCACCGATTTTCCCAAGTTTGGTTTTTCCAAGGACGAGTTGTCCAAAAATAACGGTGTCACTTGTGTGTTTGCTATTTCTTTCAACTATTGATCTATAGATGGTTAACACTGTATTGTGTTTATTTCGATATTTATATGCTTAAATAACTTGTTCATAATTAACAAGTAGGAGAAATAAACCAGAGAATACAAATAAAATTTCTAACGAGTAATAATTAGAAATTTCAACATGGTATCAGAGCGTGGTTACAGATCACAAGAGAGTTGAAGGCACCAGCTAAAGGTAGAGCATTTGCAGCAGAAACAACTAGCAGAAAGCGGCGAAGAAGGATTGGCGCAAAGGGACTACATCATCAGTTCGGGCCAGAGAGAGGCCAACGTAGAGGCTGAGGAGGGCAGAAAAGGCTCACGCAAAGACTAGGAGGGTTGACGCAGTTGGCTAGGGGAGCATTTCAACCAGTGTCGGGATTGCATGGAGCCTAGAGGCTCAATCCTTCGGTTGGTGGGGCTTAGGAAGTTATGGGAAGTTTGCGAGGAGTGAAGTTGGTGGGGTACTATAGCTGTCGAGTCAGAAGAGTACCTAACGGGAAAAACCAAGGTAGAGGGAGTCGCTACCGAGGCAGATTTCTAGCCAAGGAATTTGGATCAGTATTGCAGGTGCATAGGAGATCGAAGAGGTGTGACTCGACGGTTGGCAATCGAATTTATAGGAGGGAAATCAAGACTCAAAGGGAGTCAAGCAGAGAACTTCTAGATGGGAAGTAGCGACTCAGAGGGAGTCGAAGAGAGAACTTCCAAAGGGAAGTACAGGCTTGAAGGAGTCGAAAGGAGGAGTAGAAAGATGGCCATGAATGGACTGAGGGATCAGAACAGGCTGGATGGGGCATCCAACTTTGTGGTCTGGAAGGCCAGGATCCTGTTCATTCTAGATAGACATCGTATCAAGGCCTTCGCCTTGAGAACAGTGGCTATCCCAGTTGACCCGGCTGACAATGAAAAGTACGAGGAGGCAATGGCCAAGGCGGAATGCATCATCCTTGATGGGGTCAAGGATCACGTGGTCCAACATATTGTCGAGAAGAAGACGGCAATGGAAATGTGGGACACCTTGAAGAAGTTGTACCAGCATACTTCCATGCAGAGGAAGATGTTACTTGAGAATCAGTTGCGGTCATACCAAATGCAGAAGAGGGAGCAGATAGATCACTTCCTCGAGAGGTTGAAGGAGATCCGGGACCAAATGACTTCCATAGGGGCCATACTGGATCAGGAGTTGATGGTGAGGACCGCACTAAACACAGTCTCCGAGGAGTTGGAGACATTTGTCCAGAGCATACTGGGTAGGGTGAATCTTCCAGATTGGGAAGAATTGTGGGCAGCTCTTCGCCAAGAATAGATTAAACAGTTGTCCGAGACAAGAAGTAGCAACAAAGGAGTCTAGATCAAGAAGGAAGAGGAAGAGGATGCAGCTCTGGCATCTGCGACGAAGCAGGAGAAGAGGAAGAAAAAGGACCTCTCCAAGGTTAAGTGCTTCAACTATGGGGAACTGGGTCATTATGCGAACCAGTGTTCGAGGAAGGAGAACAAGGGAGAGGATTCTGACTCCAAGGCAGTGCCAGCGAAGGCGGAAAAGGAGGTAGAGGAGGATGACGATGTGCCATAAGTGCTCATGTAACTCTAGAGAAGATGTGGGGAGACATCGAGCTATAGTTAGGAGAACTACAGGCGATGAGGGTCAGGATCCTCAAGGTACCAAAACTCTTGGATTATACCTTGCTACGGGAGCCCCAAAGAGAGAGTAGCAGGACTGATGAATGTCAGTAGAAACAGATGCGGATGAAGCGGTAGAGAGTGCTACAATGAAGGACTCCCGGCCAGCGCAAAGCTAGCAGGCTGAAATAGTGTGAGAGGCAAAGAGAGGGTTGCAACAGTGTAGGATGCCATAGAGAGGTTTGTAATGGTGCGAGAGGCAAGGAGTTGTTGCAGCAGTGCAGAGGCAGTAGAGGGAGCACTCTATAGCGACAGAGTGAGCTTCAACATCGAGAGTGTTTCTAGCCTAACAGGGATGTCAGTAGTTGGGTGGATCAGTTACTTACTTCTCAGTAACTGAGTTGCAGTATGCAGTAGCACGATGCAGCATGATGAGAGGGAGTTGCAGTGCAGATGCAGTGTTGGGAGAAAGGATCAACAACAACACAGATGTAGAGGGCACTGTCATACGGATGCAACAGTGGCAGTGGTAGAGCCATGGGTAGCAGTATAGGATGCAGCAGTGCAGAGGATGTTGGGCAGGGAGGCCTACCATCAACACAGGTACCGGTGTTGTATAATCAGGGTGATGCTCAGTGTGGAGTATTACTAGAACACAGTCCTCACTAAGAGGGAGTGTTGATTTGGGCTAGCATTGGATGTGCTATAGCCATGAAAATTGGTGGAGAGGCTAAAGCACATGAGATCTCCAAGACCGAGAAAATGGTTTGGGCATATTCTACCCGGTTAAGGAGATATTAAAATAATTAATATTTTTAATGGAGTTCCTAAGTCTAAACTTAGGAAAGATAAAATATTAATGGGTATTAATATAAAACTGGGTTAGAAGGTTCTAAATGGCATGGATAGAGAAAAATCTAATCTTAGCCGTTTATTAGAGATGTAATCTCGGCCATTGAAGGACCAACAAGAAAAGTATAAGAGGAGGCTTGAGGGTTAGTTGGAGGGCACACTAGAGTGATCAAACATTTGATTTTTTAGAGTGGGGTTTGCTAAGAAAAGTCGAATCAGTGATCAATTTGCAACGAGGGGTAGTGAGTATTGGACAGAGAGGCAAAGAGTGCCAAGAGACTAGCGTAGAGGCAGAGAGGCAGATACAGAAGCCAGAGCAGGCCACGTAGAGGCTAGCTAAGACAACGCAAAGGCCAGAGGGCTTGCTTCATCCACATAGAGGGCAGCAGGAGTGACACAGAAGGTCGTAGAGGCTACACAGTGCCTCAGAGGGCTGATGTAGAGGGTTTTGAGGCTGACGCAGAGGCCAGGAGGGCTGACGCAATGCTTCAGTTGTACTGGAGAAGGTTTCGTGGGGTATATTTTCTGAATAGCTGCTTTCGAATAGAGAGGTATTACTGGAAATTATTTTTCTCTGTTGGGTGAGCTAGTTTGGCACCCAGTTGTACTCAAGGATATACCACATAATAAATAACCCTCAGAATTGCTACACCGGTTTTCCCAAGTTGGGTTTTTCCGAGGACGAGTTGTCCAAAAATAACAGTGTCACTTGTGTGTTTGCTATTTCTTTCAGCTGTTGATCTGTAGATGGTTGAGACTGTATTGTGTTTATTTCGATCTTTATATGTTTAAATAACTTGTTCGTAGTTAACAAGTAGGAGAAATAAACCAGAGAATACAAAGAAAATTTCTAACAGGTAATATTAGAAATTTCAACAGTTTATTGCTATGACAACAACAAATTAATCACTGCAATCTTCACAAATAAAATAATGCAAAAAATAAAAGCACTAGAAACCAAGAAATTCTAGCACCCACATGTAAAAGTGACATTGTTATTTTTGGACAAAAGTCCTCGGAAAAACCCAATGTGGGAGAACCGGTTGCAGCAGTTGAGGGTTTATATTAGTATTTGCAGCAGAAAATTCGAGTACAATAATTTGGATGCCAAATTGAAAATCCAATCAGAGAGAATCACTGGAAATATTATCATGACAATTTTTATTCACCCCACAGTTGATTTCAGCTCCTGAAATTGGCCCCACAACAATTCGCACTTCCTTCTACATTAGCCTCTACGCAGTGCTTGTGCAGCCTTTGTTGTTGTGCCTCTGGAAACTCCTGAAATATGTGTCTCTTCTTCTCTTTGGCTATGGATCTGATTCATTGGACCCTCTAATCAAAATCTCGACCACCAGCTATTGAATCGACTCCTCCTCCAGCTAGATCGAACTGCACTATTATTGCTACCTGTGCAATCCTTACGCAGACCCTCTAGGCAAACTCGCACTCCCTCAATCTGACTCTCCAGAACTGGAAAATCTTCCTTCAGATACTGTTGAATTATCCTTCTACTTGCTACTCACCCACTGGCTTGACCTCCACTGTTGAATCACTCCTGCTACTGTGAATTCGACCTGCCTGAGCAGCTGAGTATCTCCACCTATGTATACCCCATCTACCCATTGACCTCTTCTTATAATCTCAACTGGGACTCCAACGACTACGATTAAAACTTAATCAATGGTTGAGATCATTTGCAAGTCGATCTGTCTGAGTTTCCAGAGGATTCACACCTTTCTTAATTAGTTCCTATTAATTAACCACTTTTCCTAAGTTAGACTTAGGAAATTTTTAATTATGGTTAATTAATTTAATTGAGCCATCTCTAGGTGGAATTTTAAAAATGATTTCTAGGTTTTGGAGAACTCCTTTGTTTTAGCATATCCATAAAGTTCCGAGACTAGAACACCATTTGATGCTATAAAAACTAACACCTTTGCCAAACTGAAGTCCAATGGAAGATCTAAGTGATCTTACCTTGTAAAGACCAACCCATCCATAATGGTAGATGAGTTGTCAAGACCTGTAATGTCAAGGTCCCACGCTAATCTCGAAAAGGGACTGCCATGTTGTTGTTGCACCACTTTGATCATAAATAATTGCCCATTTCACTCATACTGACTCCTCCTCGCCCAGAGCCTCGTGACAAGATATTTGTAAGGTTTTGTAATATCCCAAATGGGATATTTGACTAATTTTGCAAAAAATTAACTCAACCAGGATACCTCCATAAAGATTACCATTCATTTAACAAAACATTTCCATGTAAAAATATAACCAATAAAATACAACAAAATAGCAACAAGATGAACAAGAACAATCTCAGCTTTTATTATAATACAGAAATTGGGGTTACATGCAGATACAACCAATATAGCTGAGATGAAAAGTGGCCCTCGAGCTTCTGCCCTAATGCTGCACTAACCCTCCAAAAATGATCTGAAATCAATCACTGCACCTGTGAATTTTAAATGAATCCACCAAGGAGATGAGGTGGGTTTTCATCCACTCTCACCAATATCACCCAAGGGTTTCCGTCCTTGGGCTGCGGAAGTAGAGAACCGGGTTCTCAAACCTCTCATATAAGAACAAAGGTCAAATCCAAGATGTCTTCTAATGACCTTCTCCTCCTCTTTTTATAGATCTGGTGAACCCCTCTAGAAACTCCCACTTTATTATCATTTAAATCATCGAGCACATTTCCCTCTTTTTATTCAAATATATTTTTAATGTGGGAAAATGGTAAATTGTCCACCATGCCTCTCCAAGCCACTGAAAATCCCTACTAACCAGCCCATCTTGTAGATCTTCTTGTTCCAGTTCCAATGAGCTATTACACTAAGGTGTTTTGTCAAGTATTCCTCTCCAAATGCCACCTTAAGTGTAATTAATTGAGTTAGGCACAATAATAACCCCGTTTTATGGGAATTATCAGAATGCAACGGAACGAGAAGAAATTTGTTCAAAATCAATCATGATGATGGAAGATGGTAAGTGAACTCCTCTAGACCCCATAAAACATCTCTAAAATCCCCTAGGCCTGCTAACGACATAAGCCTGCTCCTATGACTTGTCTGCCTCCAACCCTCAAAGTCCATCCTAACCATGCCATAAGGAACGCTAGAAAACGAAACATCACAAATCCTCCTGCCCCAAGATTTCTTTCCCTTAAGCAAATCCAAACCTGTGGACCAATCTGGTGGCCCAATGCAACTAAGACCCATTACTGGATCTCATACAAACCATTGGGTGATGTTATGCCTTTGTGTTGACCCACCATGAATGGATCCCTTAATGCCCGAATCCCAGACCAATCTCTAGTTGAACCTATCACCAACAAATCCTACTGGATCCCAATTCCACCAAGAATATGCATCAACGCTCCATGGCTCCAGTTGTGCTATAGCTCTGATTATGAATGTTGCTCCATCAACTGTGTACCAACTCATTACCTCTCTCTAGTCTAACCCTTGGCATAGGCCAAGGTCAGTGCCGCTATCTAGATGTAGACCTGAAATGCCGGAAAGTTGTTGGCTTACCTCCCACTGCCAACTGGAGCATGTAGTACTCATGTCTAAGGTTCCTTGTTGCACTATGCACCTCATTGAGAATATTGTGCCACCAACAAGATACCAACTGATAATCTCCCACCAATCCATCTTGTGGGAAGGATTAGATGCATGTGCACCTGTATATAGTACAAGTCCATTCTATTGCACGATGCTCGACTCATGCAACTTTTCCCAACCAATCAACTAGATATGTTTAGGAATCCCTGCCTCTCTTCCTATAAGTGGGAAACCTATGTTGCATGCCCTGTCTATGTACTCCTAGAGAGGGATCTTGCTTGGAAATACTGCAACTTTCCTAGTTGCCACTGCATCTACCTGAACCTCCTCGATGGGTGGACCCGATGCAGATCTTGGTGGTAGTAGCAAATATTCAAATGAAAACTTTGAAGACTAAAGTGGGAAAGGTTCCATGTGAATAACACTTGGACATGGGTTAGTTGATCCTAAGAGATGGGGAAGCCTTGTATCAAGGGTGCACTCTACACGAGCATTGAAAGGGAATCAAGTTAATATTCCCAAACTAGGACATGGCAGCGGGCGACAACGTTAGGAAATCCGGAGATGTCGTCGAGGGCCCCGGGAAGAGTTATCTTTTCTTTTTAACATCTTGCCTACCCTTGAATCGATTCACCCAAAGATAGGGTCCAATAGATGGAAGAGCATCGCACATCTTGCAGTGTCTGGTGCGCCCTTGACGACCCTTGGAAATCTAGAGGACCGAGTACTATTCATGTCTGATCATACTCATTACTGCATCGGGTCTCCAAGGTGAACAACCTCTAGTCAATAGAACAATGTAGGTAAGGGAACTTAGCAAAACGGATTGGTAACTTTGGGAAAAGGATTGGCTCTGAACGTTGGGCCTAGGGGTCTGCGCCCTCAACTCGTGGGTTGTTGATAGTCTGCCCAAGCTGCTCTCACGGCAAGGGTGGGCAGTCGCATGTCGATTGGGCTACGAGCATAGAATGCCCCCTAGCAAGGGCTTTTCCCTAGGTGGCGAACAGTCGACTCATAACTGGTAAGAACAAGGGGGATCCGATTGTTTAATTAAAACAAAGCATTGCGATGGTCCCTGCGGATGCTGACGCAATGTGATTTCTGGTTGTTAGTGACATTCTACAACCCTATTTTGGTAGCCCTGTTTTAACTCAACCAAATTAGTTCAAATATCAAAACGAATATCAAATTAAAGTTACCTTTCTATGATGGCCCTTTGTTATATCATCATCTTCATCACAAACTAATCATCATAGAGCTCGAACATGGCTCCTTCTTGAACATCTGGAAAGAGATCAGGACATGACCATCAAACCATCTGCAACCTGCTATATCAGCTCCTCTAACCAAGTACCAAGATAGCAACCCAATCACATCCTTCTTAAAATGAAACTACTTCACATAGCAAGATCGTGCAAAACCTAATAGTGAATCACGTCTTCCTTCAATCTTCATCAGAGTCTCTAGCGGAACACATCTTATCCAGTCATCTAGCCCGACTCCTCATTTCCAGGATGAGGTCCATCATGATGCCACTAAACCAGCAAGCTTGCCTACTCCAAAAACAATGATATCATCATAGTCATTCTTCCTAGTGTGAAGAACTCATTTCATGTCATCACAAAGGAGGATCCATAAATTATCCTTATTATCGGTTTGCAACAAAATATTTCTATCAACTAGTTGACTGCTATATCATGAATTCTTCCGTATGATGTCATTAAATCTTCCAGGCATCCATAGTTGCACAATTATATCATGTATCTATCAGAGTGCCCAAGGATCCAATGGTCCTTATAATTCCCTCCTTCCATCATTATTGCCAAAAACAGAGGATCTTCCCATCCTTCTTTCTTTACTTCCTGTACCTGCATCATTTATTGATAAGTAACCCAACCAAACTATACAATAATAAATGCATAATGTCAATTTGTCAATCTAAGGTTACCACGAGATTGAGGTTGTACTTCTAGGGTTTTCAAGTGCCAACCCTAGACCAAGAGTTCCATATCTTACCAAACTTATCCATGCTTATTTGACATGAGCCCTAGACTGAACATAAACCCTAAAGACCAAGAAATAGGACTTCTTTGAGAGAACAAATTTACGTTTCTATATGACTAGGGTTTTACTAGTGTCAACAATTTTAACAACAAACCCTATACAATCAGTCAACCCTACAAAAAATCATGTTGGACCCTTAACAAAAATATGCCATACATACCTCATGGTTACATACCTATAGTGGCCTTGCGATTTTGGATGCCATGAATTCTTTATTATTTTTCCTTCAAGGTGTGCATCAATTCATGATATCCTTCTCTATTTTGCCTTTATCTTTTCTTGCTCCATCATATTACTGCTCTTCTGTTTGTTTATCGGTGATGCACAAATATCTCAAGAATTTCTAGAAGTTTCCAAGATGTCAGACAACAAAATGACATCCCTTTCTCATGATGGCACAAATTTCCTTTCTTCACAAAATTGTGACCCTGCATATAACCTCTTGGACTGCAATTTTTTATTTATGTTGATAGATTATTGTTCCTTTGTATCCACCTTAAAACACATAGGTCCACGAAACTGCTTGCAGCAGGTGTGACAATATTCTATACCCAAATGTTTTACATGGAATTATTGATCACTATCACAATGATATGACCTTTCTACTACCTCTAAACTGCTATCTCTTCAAAGTCTATAACCCTTTTTCTTTCCTGCTAACCATTTTGCACAGATTTTGCTGGACTGACAGATATAGGTGTAGCAATATTCCAAAAGGCTTGCAATGCTTGTCAGAATCTCTCAAAATTACCTTGTACTTAAGATGTCATTGTCACAATAATGTGATATCTACTACTTGAGGCTTCTAAATGTGGCCAAATAAATTTCTGGACCCTTGATCAATGTTACCACAGGCCGGCTTACTGACTTCGGGTGAAATCGAACGATATCTATATATATGTGTGCCAACCTTATTACTGATGTTTGTAGAAATCCTTTATACTTATACAAACTCTAAGAAATGGTGATTATATTTTTAAGATATGTCTGGAACAACTCGACCTAGGTCTCCTTCTTATAGGACTGAGGAATATCTTTGTAATATGAAGGAGATCTCGATTCCTTCCTATATGATGACTGTAGTGTCTAATCTGTATCTCTGAGGACTGATTCGATCTTCAAAACTTGACTTCCCATCAAAATGCTCATAATCTTGACTTAAGTGTGTAGAGATTGGATCTTGCTTTTCCTAGACCTTCGGTACTTATGACAGGAGTTAGAGATAGGACTTATGCTCAAAAATTGATCATGGATCAATTATTTGCACAAGAGAAGAGTGATGTTTCTTATAGGGCTTACAAATGATATGAATGCATCAAAATTGGTTCTTTTCTAGAACTTTGGATTTGCAACATTAGTATCACAGAAACCTTGATTCTTGATAGAGGGTTTGTCTCCTCTTCTAAGATTGATGGAGAAGATAATAAATAGGATTTTGATGCCTTCCAATACCCAAAACAATTTGCAACATAAATAAATTATACATACCAGAGATGTTGAAATTATGATGTTCTATGCTATTACAATCACTTAAATTTAGAACTTCTTTATCCTGCAAAATAAGTAAAGTAATTGTAGATAGAACATAAACCATATAAACCATGTGCATAATGGAAGACAACCAAGAACTCAATGAGACACAGAGAAGTTAGGTAAATGATCAAGGAAAAACCCACAAGGGGAAAACCCAACTAGATTCTTCTTCTATTAGAAATCAATTGTTCAGTAGAGATACAAAGTACAATGAGAGAATGAAAAAAATCACCCAAATCTGAAAAATATCTCTGATAGCGATAGATGATGCAAACACTAAATCACTTTGGCTCTCCAAGATCTACTCTTGCTCTCCAAGATCTGCTCTTGCTCTTCAAGACTCTCCCTCTCTCTCTCAATATTCCTCTAAACTCACCAACTCTCTCTTTCTCAAGTTCAAATTTTCCTTTCACAAGCACATGTAAGTGTGTCAAGTGTGGATGAGAGACAAATGTATAGGAAGAGCAAGGAGGTCGAATTCATGGAGTAACTCCTATGCCTTGAGGAGGAGTTACATATGCCAAAATAGGAGTGTAACTTATGCATTAAATAGGTGTAAGAGGAATCTTTTATGACAAGTCATTAAAGTGTGTAAGAGAGTGTAAGATGTGCATAAGAGCATTAAAGAGAGAGAGGAATGAATCCATTGAGAGAGAGAGAGTAACATATGCATTAATTGAGGGGAGTTACATATGACACAATTGAGTCTCATGATTGAGAGAATTGAATTTCTTTTTAATAATAATAAATAATAATAATAATATTAATATTAATGATAATATTGATAATTAAATCGAAATTTAACTATTAGGATTGATTGATGATCAGAAGGCATTTTCCATCAACAATACTTGATTATCAATTGTTGCAAGGTGATTTATTTTTTTGGAAAGTCATACTTGAGACTTTCTATTTTTAGAAATTCTATTTTTTAGACTTTCTATTTTTGGAAATTCATCCCTGAGCTGTCAATTTTCAACAAGAGATAACTTCAGAAGTTTTGGAGGATTTGTTAGACCTCGTGGAGATACTTCTGATCTTCGCTCATATATCATAGAATGTGGCTTCCTTAGGGCTGCTTGGTAAGGGTCTCGACCTTCATAAATGACCTTAAGATATCTTTGTTCTAATGAAGTAGTTTTGCGGCCTTGTGACAGAGGTTTGAGAACCACAGAGAAGAAGACTAATACAATGAATCCAGAGCTTTGATCACTTGATTGAAGAATTTGGTTTAAGGAGTGAATATCTTCTAGCTATCCTGCCATCTCCAAAACTTTTCGCTCCTTCAAACGCACAACTTTTATGCCTACATTCATTTTTAGAGTAGGTCTGCAATTTTGTTACAGAGAAGAGGGCTAAAAAGAGGTGCCTAGAACTTCGATTTGATTGACAGTGTGCTTGGCCTAGACAGGGCTATTAGAAATGCCTCTCAGTCTTCTAGAACATGGCTTGATTGCCTTCCAAATTCCCTTGCTTTTTCTGTGAATGCTAGCGTTCTTATTTCTGTAGTTATGGCTTCTAATTTAGCCCAGAATATTGATCCTTCATAAATTCGTTCTAGGGTAAATTATTTCCTTGAGATGATATGACACCAAACTGATCTTCTTTCTGCCCTCTACCCAAAGCTTTGGCTCTGAAACCATGTTGAGAAATCTAGGGCAGGCTGTTAGGGTGATTATTAAATCGATTTCTCTCTAATTCTTGACATTTTCTTGCGAGTTATATTAGAGTATTAGCATTATTATTTAGTTTTGTTCATTATCAAGACAAATGCCATTAAGAAGATCACAATGCAAAAACAAGAACACCAGATGTAGGCTGCTAGCCAAGGCCAAAACCTCTCCTAGGGAGGAAAACCCACAAAAATCTCTTCTTATAGAATCTCGATGAAGACTTCCAAGACCTTGACCTTGACCCAAGAGATCAGCTAATGAAACCCTTAAACAACTTCTCTGCAAAACAAGGCTGAGGAAACCCTAGTTTCTCCTCCAAAACTCGCACGTGTGGGCAGCAGGGACAAAGATTTCCTTTCTTAACCAATTTGCTAACTTTCAAAGAACTTCACTGGCTTCCTTGAGAACTTCACTCTTCTTCTTTCTTCCTTGCCCAGACTTTGCTAGAAAACAGAGATACTTCACTTGATTGATGTGTCACAAATAAGGTGAGGCTCTTCTTTATATAGCCTTTCACAAGAGAAAATTAGGCCTCCTTGGGCTAACATGAAGAGGGTTGGCTGACTCATTCCTCAGAGGCTTCTAGACATCACATTTTACAATAATATTTTACATGAGCCCTCAAGGGGCTAGAACGTCATGACTTTGACCTTTTGACTTGTCAACAAGACCCCTCAAGCACTCAATGGGTGCTTTGACCTAGGACCACAACATGATGGGAAAGAAACCCATGTCAATAAAATAATAGTTCTTTTTACAAATAATTTTTCTTTTCTTTTTCTTTTGGCAAGTATATCAATAATTACATCAAGTCATGACTTAAGTACAAATTATGAAGACCGACATTAGTTACATTTCAACGTGACCTTCATGCTTTGTGCAATGTGCTAGTCATTAACCCTCCATATTTGCAAAGGGGTACATCTAGGGGTTCATAGTACTTCATAATAGTGCATTTATAATATAAAAACTAAGGAAATGTAATACTTGCTAACAGTATACATTACTTGAGAATAAAAAATGCTCAGCACTGAAAAGTAGGAAGAAGAACTCGATAGAATTACCTTGAGGATCATAGCCTTTGAGATTTACAGGTTCACGTTGAGTAAATACCAGAAGCTGTTGCCAAGTGTCCTTGGAGATACTATACCGGGAATGTTTCTGTTTGAACACAATAAAATTATAAAGTGTTAAGAAAAGGGCCAATGGCTAAAAAATCACATAATATTGCAAAGTTCATAACCATTGTGTTAGACTACAAAATTCAAAAGCATCGTGAAAGATTTAATATGTCAAACAGGATATTTATTCTCACATGACAATGTCTCCAGACTATGCACATAAATCTTTTCTTAAAACATTTAGGGCTCTACCACCAGAAATATTATTAATGGAAACTCTCTTATTGTATATTTACATTCATTCCTTATTGGTGTTGTGCTTAGATCTACTAAAGTACCCAAAATCTGGAAAAAATAGATGACAAACAAATCCTATTCCAACAGACAGAGCCTGAATACCAAAAAGTGGATGAATTATACAACACAACAAAATAGGTCTTGGAAAAGTGCACTGTGGCAGATATCATCATGCAAATGTGATCTATGCCAAAAAATTTAGTGTTAGCTTTTAGCAATGTATTTAGTTCTCCTTTTTTCGTACCCATACTTTACTGCTTATGCTTCTCTATTAGCTTTATTAGCTACTTGTTTCACTGGTTATAAGATTAGATCTTCTGATTTTGATATTGAACTAGAATTTGTTTTCACACTGTCGCATTATGGTTTAGTTTTCAGATGTACTTTTCAGTCCCATTCACCTATTTTTGTGGTCAATTGTCAAACATTAATAAAATTTTCTTATAGTTAGACTAGCAACCACATTGTTAATAATGATGATGATAATCAAATTTAAATTTAGAGAAACTACTGAATTTATGAAGACTACAAAGCTAAAGTAGCAAGAACTAGAGTCAGGTTTAGCTGAGAGATCCAAGTAAATCATGCAAACAAAACGTCCTTGCAATACTTAAAGAAAACAAGCACATGAATGAATCATGGTAATCAACAATCAATATCAAGCACAAACAAAAATTTGGGAAAAATAAAATAAATCTCTCAAACACCTTCTAAGGAATCTTCACCTCAAATGGATGTGACGCTACAAGAAGTGAAGCTAGGGAGCCCATGGGCGTGTGATCCATGTAGAATCCCCAAATATCAACAATATTTCTTGTTTCATAATCCTAATAAGGACAAACTGTTGAAAGCCCTCAAGGGCATGGCAAAAGGATAATTTCTAGGCTTAGATAAGAAATTGTTGATCACATCAAGTATGTACCAGGAATATTTAGACATGGGGCATATGTGAAAACATATGACATACCTGTTTCCTCAAAATCTAGCAGGTCTTGTAAGGGGTAACCTACAAGTAAAAAACTAGACTAAGGGACAACAATGAGGTGTGGCCCACCATCACCACAACCGCTACCTCCTACTCTTTTGTGGATTTTCACCACTATGGAGGCTTCCCTTTAGATATGTCACCTAATTATGTATCGAACTCAATGATCAAGGTGACAAGAAAGGCCTATGGGGAAAACTCTTTCTAAGGACAAGGATCAACAATTCTAATGGGGCAATTCACATCCTCAAATAAGGCTAGGTACAAGTGATCTAGGGCTAGAGAGATAGCAAGCCAAATGGATTAACCTAAAGTCAAGAGGCCACAAAAATGTTTCCAAATACTAAATATTAGCACTCAAATGGAACAAGAAACCTTCAACAAGCCCCAAGTTGAATCCTAGAGTAAATTAGGGTTTCCTAGTACAAAAGAATTCAGCCTCAGAATGGATGTATTGGCCATTAAGAGGAGTTGATTTTGAGGCAACCAATGCTCCTTTCAATGTTGAATCCTTCCACAACTCAAAAATCTTACTCTAGGTCAATTCGTGCCCTAGCCCTAGCTAGCGGCTTGACCTTAAGAGGCCCGAAAAAGACATTAAGAGAGCAAAATGAGTTTTATGGTTAAATTTGGGTGTGATCAACAAAGTGATAGAGTAAATTAGGGTTTCCTAGTACAAAAGAATTCAGCCTTAGAATGGATGTATTGGCCATTAAGAGGAGTTGATTTTGAGGCAACCAATGCTCCTTTCAATGTTGAATCCTTCCACAACTCAAAAATCTTACTCTAGGTCAATTCGTGCCCTAGCCCTAGCTAGCGGCTTGACCTTAAGAGGCCCGAAAAAGACATTAAGAGAGAAAAATGAGTTTTATGGTTAAATTTGGGTGTGATCAACAAAGTGACAAGGCCAATGCCTAATCCTTAAGATGATGGAGATAGTGGGAGTGAAAAATTGCTAAATCTTGACAAGGAGTAATGGAATTTTGAAGCCCCAATTCAAAACCCTAACTACTACTTTTGTGAGGGGTCAAGGTCACTTGGGAGAGCTAATTTAAAGACACACCATGGGGATGATCCAAAGTAACATCTCCAAGACCAAGAAATAGCTCCAAAATGCCAAAATACACCAAGGAGTCACATCTCCACAAGAATGTAAGAAGGCTGAAATTCTCTAAGAGGGCCAAAATAGTCACAAGTGATGATCATCCAATACAAGTGAACGTATCCTCTATTTATATGAGGATTGAAACTACTAATTAGCCTACAAATCCCATAAAAACAAGTTTATGATAAGATGAACTTGGGTTACAAGCCAACTAATTAGCTTTATGAAAATATGCCCTAATTAACCCACATGTGTGAGGTATAAGCTCTATAGGGATGATGTCATCAAATGTAAGTGTTCCAAATGGCATGTCCAAGGGTGATGAGGTGTCCAAGGTGGTGTAGAAGCCAATCAAGTCCATGATTTGAGGGTTGTTCCTCAAATTCACCTCATTGCCTCTTGTGGAGTCCCAAGATCCAATTGGAGCACCACGAACTGGTCTCCATGGGTTTCCAACTACTGAAAGTGGCCTCCTCTGCTCCAATGTTCAGGGCTTATTTGGTGCAACAAGCCCTCCCTAGTCTCTCATGTTGAGACCATCCTCATCTAGGCTTTGAATCACCTGTTGCCCATCAAGTTGTGTCAAGGCCAACTTGGGGGCATGTTGAGTCCAGTTGTGGCATCTTGACGAAGCATGAAAACTAGGACAAAGTCAACCAACATCCTGGGTGTTAGAGGTGCTCTAGGACATGTGTCATCCATTGATGCTTCTATAAGGCCTAAGAGTCTTAACACTTCACCTGTTTGTGCCAATATACTTCTTTGGGGGGCCTGGGTACCTATGGAGTAAGTGCCCAAGACCTAGGTTGTTGAACCACCTGACAAGAAAACCATGGATTCTAGTGAAAGCAACTAGTCATCAGGGCCCAATATCAATAATGCATCTAAGCTAAGTCACCACGTTCGTGTTTGTGTTCGAGTTCGACAACCATGAAATTCGATAACGTTCAGCACCTAAAATTTTGCTGATAAAATTCGACATATAGAATTTGAAAAAAATATATATATTATATATATAAAAAAAATCAATTTAAAGTCAAATTTCAAAGTCCATAATGCACATTGCAAACACATAGGATTATTGCTCAAACATTTAAATCATTTCCACATATAATTTTATAAACCATGAAAGCGAGTGGCAATAAAGAACAAACTTCCATACATAGTAAACAAGGTGAGAAATTCATCATAGACATTGGCACCCATATCAAATTCAAAAAAACCATGGGCCATATCAGATTTCATATATTGAAAAACAATCTGATAAGAAAGTATTCAAAATATATAAACTCTAAAGTTTAAAGTAGTTTTCCAGTTTCAGAAAATTGTTCATGCGAAAAGTAAACTAAAAGTCTAAAACGGGAACACAAGTTTTATTCTTGATGTTCCTATGGCCCACTTGTTATATAAAAAAATTCTATATCATCAAGAGCAGTAGAAGCTGTGAATCCGCTAGATGCTTCAGCATCAAATTCATCACTCAATTCCCTATCAATGTGACTATCAATGTAAAACTTAGCTTCATTCCTTGATGCATTAAGAACAGGATCGATCCAAGGAGTAGAGGAATTGGATGACTCTTTAGCCACATTTTTCAAATCCAACTACAAGTTACTACGAACATAAATAAGATCTTCTAATCTTCCAAACAACAATCTATTTCTTTCATTGGAATGAATGTGGTCAAAGGAACTCCAATTCCTTTCACACGTTGATGCACTTGATCCCTGGCTAAGATAGGAATTGCAAAATTTTGCAATTATGGTGCCCCTGATCCATAAAATTCTCACCATAATGTTGGATCACTTATGCTCCTATCATACTTTGCTGATTGTGTTCCAAATAACCCTTCTAACTTGTATGCCCCCAATTGACATCTGACCAAACCTGCAATTGCTGGATCTGGATTTAGCTTCTCAATAGCCTGGATAAGTCCATTCATGACTTCTTCATCCCTATGTCATGATAACCCAAATAATCTCGGGTCCAAATAGCACACTGTTGCATGTAATGGACTATGCATCATCTTTCATCTTTGATCAATTACCTCCCATATCTCCTGGTAATCAGCTTCCACATTATTAAAAGCACTTGCAATAGCCTCTTTGCAACGATCAATGCTTTCATAAACAAAACCCATACAAGGTTTGTCACCATCAACCATGAGGAGCATATTAACAAATGGGCCACATATTTTTAAAACCTTTTTTACGTTTTCCCAAAAGCCATTATTGAGCACTATTTGTTCAACAGTTTTCCCCTTAGTCTCTTTTGAAAGGGGAGATCTCTCCCACTCAGTATTGCAGAAAACGGCTCTTAGGCTTTTTCCTCAATAACTCTTTTTAGAGTAATATAAAAAGTGGCAAACCTTGTATCACAAGGCCTCAACAACTCTTTAGATGCATTCTTCCTATATATGCTCAAAGTGAGACGATGGTTGATGATGAAGTTTGCAATTGTTTTGGCTCTTCGGATTGTCTCATTGACCCAAGGAAATTTGGCTAAATCATGCAACATTAAATCCAAGTAGTGAGCTGCACAAGGGGTCCAATAAATGTGATTATACTTTTCCATAATCATATTCCCTGCACCAACACAATTTGATGCATTATCTGTAAGAACGTGGACCACATTTTTCTCCCCAACCTCTTGAATTGCCTCATCCAAAATTCCAAAAATAAATTATGATGTCTTCACTCGATCCATTGCATTAACTGCCTTCAAGAAAAGTACCCCTTGAGGACTATAAACAAACATATTGATCAATGGGTGATGACACAAATTTTAACAACCATCACTCAAAATTGTGCATCGTGTATGCTTCCAAAACTCTTTAATCTGAACCAACTTTTTTATCACTCTGTCTCTTGTTTTCTTTAGCAAAGTGGTCCTTAAAGCTTCAGATCCGGGAGGAACATAGCCCTTCCAAAAATCAAAGGCCTTTTTAACTACAATTTTAAAATATGGACTCCTGGCCACACTAAAGGGAATTGCACATGCATAAAAGAATTCTGCAACAACATCATCAACTTCTTGTCTCTCCACGAATTTCCACAATTGATTTAATGTTTTGGTTCCACCTGTTTTTATTGGAGTAGAACTTGATCCACCAACGGTTGATATTGAATTAATGGAATTTGAGGAAGATATGGCAATCTCCCTCTCAATTCGCTGCGTCTTATTTTCCCATTTTTCCTTTTCCATCTTTGAAGTGAAATAGTCTTTCTCCACTACAGTTTTTTTTTCATCAGAGATCTTAGTGTAGCCTTCAACACCACCTCCACTTCCATTGCTAATACTGAAAAGGTGATCCACTGCTCTAGTTAAAGAGCCAGTGAATTGATGTCCACACAACTGAGACAAATGATTTTTCCCCTCTTTATTTACAAAATTCCATGCTACAACAGTTGATTTTGGGAATGCCATTGAAATTTGAAGGTTCTGATTGCTGAAGTGAAGCCTGAAATTTCTGCAGTGTATTTTTTTTAATTTACATTTGAATTAGTTTTAAATTTTTTGCAGAATTTTTTGTAGACTGTAAATTGTAATTTAGTTTTTTTTTAATATATTGTGTCTGGATTGTCAAGCATCAGCCATAGTATATCCAAACTGTTTAAATTTTTAAACAATCTAGATCTACTAAGGCTGATGCCTAACAGTCCAAACACAATATATTAAAAAAACCTAAATTTTAATTACTAATTTAGATATATTAACTAATTAAAAAAAATTGTAGTAAAAAAAATGCAGTTTGGCTACCTAGAGTTGCACGTAGGAAGTTGGAATAGGATTGGTCAGGCCGCGGGAGGAGCTTTTGTGGGTCGTGGTTGTGTGCTGTGGGCTGTGGCTACCTGTTGGGCCTGTGGGCTATGTTTGTTCAGCCGTGCCCACTGCCTGTGAGCGACAAGCGTGAGTGTGAGCCGTGAACCGTGAGCGTTGGGGGTTGAGTTTTGAAGGCATTAGCGAGGGGCTAGTCGAGCCGCTGAGTAGGAGCAGGAGAGTCGAACCCGAGCAATAAGCAGGAGGGTCAAGCTGTCAATGGTCAAGCCGTCGAGCAGTGAGGGTCAATTAGTGAGGGACTAAAGCAGTGAGGGTTGAGCCGCATCGGTCAAGCAGTTGAGTAGTGAGCTGAGAGTCGAGCAGTGAGGGTCGAGTCGCGTCGGTCAAGCGTTGAGTAATATGCTTATAATTTAAAACCTCAGGTGGATTTACCTCGTTTTTTTGTTTATAATTTACCCACCGAAAAACCTAAGCACCCGAACCTAAACGATTTTTTTAACGAATTTAATCGATTTTTTACCAAATTGATATTTTTTTTGTTCGAATTTGGCATTATGTTCGAGTTCGAATTCAACATTATGTTCGAGTTCGAGTTCGACATTATGTTCGAGTTCGAATTCGACATTATGTTCGAGTTCGAGTTCGACATTGTGTTCGATGTACACAATCAAACTTGCTCGAAATCGTTTGAGGTTTGGCGAATTTCGAATCCCAAGGATAAAATTCGCCGAACTCGGTGACTTAGCGTCTAAGTGAACTAAACTTGAATGTTAAGGGAAATTTAATACATCAAACAAGGATCCCCTTCCAAAATCAAGACCCTAATCTTGCATTAGTTTTTCCTCCCTAGGTAGTGGTGGCTAAAGGTCAACCCTACTAGATGCTTCCATCCCTTAAGGGGAAGTAACATTTCCTTGGTCCACCTTTCAATTGATAGATGTTATTTAATAGTAATGATGGTAATGGAGGGGAGAAGACTTCATGGCCAAAGGGACTAGATGATGGGGGTGTCCACATCTAGAGTGTATAGATGTGAGGAGGGAGCATTCGTGGAGGCATGAGTTACCAACTCGGCCTTTGTTTTTCCACCCCTCTTGTGCACCTTTTACTTCTTGATTTTTCTTTGTATCACTTCTTATAGCCCAAGCGTTAGAGTTTGTTTTTTATGATGTAACAGTTGTATTAACCCTTTAGTATAAGTTAGTTTATTTCCCATCAGGGTTGGGACATGCGAGGTTTTCTTCCTTTGATGCAATGGAGAAACATGTGCTTAGGAATCAAGTGAAGACCATAGGAGTGAGTTAAATCTCATGCTAAGTTTTTGCCCACGTGCTAATCTTTATGTCCCTAGCCATCTTTTGAATTTTGATTTTTATTTCTTCTATTTTGTTTTGGCCATGATATGCTCTTTCTATTTATTTTTAGCTGCATCAATCTCTGAAGGTAAAGTTTCCTAGCCCTACCTAAGTATGTGGACATATGAGTGCCAAATTCCAAAGAGCCAATGACAAGTTGAACCAGAAGAATGGGGGTGAGATATGGGCTTGCAATGTAAGACTGAAGGTGCTAATTATGAGATATGGGAAGATGGAACTACACTATCTCAATCAGAGCTTCCCAAGTAGTGCACCTCCTATACCCATAGGGCTTTAAGTGAGCTCCCATTAGACTGAGATCAAATCTAACCCCCAAAGTAAGGTGAGGAAATAATATCACAATCAAAATCTATCAATCTTCCAGATCACCCCATAATCCATACTAAATGCCCAAAAAAACAAGTATAGGCACTCGATTGCAAAATGATCAAAGTATATTTTGAGTGGCAACCCACCTTCTTCCAAGTGCTAAAGTCAAAATATCATCCACTAATCGTTGTTGTCAGGGGGTGTTAGCTATCTAGCTAGTTGGTTGATTGTCAAATGTAGGAGAAAAGTTTTATCTTATGGGGTTACCCATTTTGAGGGGTAATATCTAGCTCTAACTCGGGGACATGATACCACCATAGAGCACAAGATCCAATCAACTCGAATGGAGAGTTCATGAGAACTCCAAAAATCTCTAGGCTGGCAAACCTGTAACCAACTCGTTCCAATCAACTTGTTTGGGAGCATGTGCATTGGGTGTAGGGTATCACCCATGTTTTACATGAAGATATAAATCCATACATAAATAAAATCTATACTAGATTCAATGTAATCTAGTATGAAACATGAAATGAGATGCAAGATTTTAGGATGCTCACACAACATGCAATTCAACTACCCTAATCTATAATAGCATACAATACTTGACCTAAGTATAGTCATAACCAATGCAACCAACATATCATTAGATCAATATCACACCTCTTGCCCCTATGGCTCAATTAGGGAAGAGATGTCTACCAAACCAAGCTTGTCTCTCAAATACTTCTTATTTGGTAACGCTTTAGTCAAAATATATGCTACCTGTTCATCTATAGGTATGTTAGTGGAGCTCCACAAGCCCATCTCGTACCAGGCTTCTGATATAGTGGTACTTATTATTTACATGCTTCGTCCTAGCATGAAACACCGAGTCTTCTGTCAATCTTATGCAGCGTTCGTTGTCACAATGTATGCATGTAGGGCTAAGCGGTCCTTCAGATAAATCTAATAATAACTTTTCGATCCAAATAGCTTATCGACAGACTTCACTTCCAACAACATACTCAGATTCATCATTATTCAACGCAACTCTATCCTGCTTTCTACTCATCCATGAGACCATGGAAGATCCTAAGTTGAATCATCCACCTATTGTGCTTCTTCCATCTGTCTCACTGCCACCCCAATTATAATCTATATATCCCATGAGTTGAATCTCATTACTATTATACTGAAGGCAGTGATGTATG
Source organism: Pinus taeda (assembly GCA_000404065.3). Lineage (NCBI taxonomy): Eukaryota > Viridiplantae > Streptophyta > Pinopsida > Pinales > Pinaceae > Pinus > Pinus taeda. The sequence continues at coordinate 122,353 of APFE030121533.1, forward strand.
GTTCCACACAAATATCTTAAGATATGTTTGGCTGCAATCCAATGATCATGTTTTGACTCCATCTGAAACTAGCTGAGGACATTTACTACAAAACAAATGTCAGGTCTAGTATTTACCAGATACATCAAGGAACCAATCAATTGTCTGTAGCAAGTAGGATGCACCAGAATAGAAATATGAACTCAACTTCTTCATATTGGTAATCATAGGAGTTGTCATAGGAATGTTGTCCATCATGCCAAATTTCTATAGAATTTTGATCACATAATTTCCTTGACCAAGATATATTTCACGTGGCTTCTGCCAAACTTCTAGTCCCAAGGAATAATGCATAATCTCCAAATCCTTCATATCAAACTCGGTTGCTATTTGCTTCTTGCATTCTTGAATTCGATGTTCTACATTTGTAACAAGTAGACCATACACATACAATAGTATGATGACTGGTTCATGTTGATTCTTGGTAGCATCGGATGTGCTCTAGCCATGAAATTTGGTAGAGAGGCTAAGGCACATGAGATCTCCAAGTACCATAAATCCTTTGGAGAAATTCCATCCGGACGAAGAGATATTAAAATAATTAATATTTTTAATGAGTTCCTAAGTCTAACTTAGGAAAATTAAAATATTTATGTTTACTAATATAATATGGGTGATAAAGTTCTAAGTGATGAGGATCAAGCTAGTTCTAATCTTAGCCGTTGATTAGGGACTTAATCTCGGCGATTGATTCGTCAACAGGGAAAGTATAAGAAGAGGCTTGAGGGTCAGTTGGAGATATACCAAGAGAAATCAAGAATTTGATTTTCTGGGGCAAGGTTTGTTGAGGAAATCTAGTTAGTGATCAGTTGCAATGAGGGGCAGTTCAGGAAGGGATTTTCATCCAAGGCTGAAGAATACATAGCAGAGAGGCAGCGCAGTGCAGGAGAGACATCACAGGCCCTAGAATGGTTGACGCAGAGGTGGCAGGAGTTGACGCAGAGGATGCAAGGGGCTATAGAGGCTAATGCAGAAGTCGTAAAGGCTGACACAGGCAGTGTAGAGGGCTGTAGAGGCTGACACTAGGCTTCAGAGGAAACGCTCAAGAGATCCTGTGGGGCAGACTGAGAGCAAATCAGTCGGGAGAGGGTAACGCAGTTCCTGAAGAGTGACGCAGTTCCAGAGCAATGCTTGAAGCAACTCGCTGTCTAGCACAAGGAACAGTTAAAGTCACTATGGGGTTGATCATCCGATTGTTGATTTGCCGGAATATCTGTCTCCGGATAGAGGTACTACTACCGAGGACATTCTCTGTTGGGTGAACCATTTTTGGCACCCTAGTTGTATTCATGAAATCTGTTTAATAATAAAACCCTCATAACTGCTGCACCGGTTTTCTCGCATTGAGTTTTTCCTGGGACGATTGTCCAAAAATAACTGTGTCACTTGTGTTATTGATTCTGTTTACTTCAGTGCATGATTTGTATATCTGCGAAGGCTGCATTTGTGTTTACTTCGATGTTTATGCAATTAAATAACTTGTTGATGTAAAGAACAAGTAGGAGATAGTAAACTAGAAATTGCAGTGGGGGTTTCTAACGTGTTAGATTCAGAAATTTTCACATGGTATCAAAGGGATTGCAAACCATACGCGACTGAAAACACCAACCGAAAAATCTAGGAAATTGCAGCAAAGAAGTAGCGTTCCTGAGAGACAACGTTGTTCCAAAGCTGAAGAGGCGAGAGGAGTGATGGAGTGCAGAGAGTGTGACGCAGAGGCTCACACAGTGCCTCCATCATCATTCTAAGCCGGGAGAAGAAGATGTAGCTGCATCAGCTGTCCAGGCCAGCGCAGAGGCAGAGGGGAGCAGATCAGGCTTACACAGTACCAAGTCATCTTTCTGATCCAGGAAGGATTGACGCAATGGCTAGGAGGAGTTGATCCATCTCTCACTGTGATTGCGCAAAGCCAGAAGGGCTCAGATTCTTCAGTTGCTAGGGCTAATGGAGTTGAGCAGATTTCGATTTGAGGAGTTGGTGGGACACTGGTTCCGTCAATATAGAATAGTGTCTAAGGAGACTAAACCAAGGTAGAGGGAAGCACTACCTCGACATATTTCTAGCCAAGAAATCTAGATCTAGGTTGCAGCGTCAAAGGAGGATTGGAGAGGAGTGATTCGACAGTTGGCTGGAGGATTTTCGAGAGGGAAATCAAGACTCAGAGGGAGTCTAGAGAAGAGGAGCAGAGATGGCAGTGAATGTATTGAGGGATCAAGACAGATTGGGTGGGGCTTCCAATTTTGTCATCTGGAAGCCGAGGATCCTAGCAATCCTAGATAAACATCACATCAAGGACTATGTCTTGAAAACTGTTGTTGTCCCAGTTGACCCTAATGCAAATGAGAAGTATGACGAGACAGAGGCGAAGGCGAAATGCATGATTCTAGACAGGGTCAAGGATCATGTCATACCACATATTGCTGAGAAGAACATAACAAGGGAGATGTGGCAGACACTAACCACCTTATACCAGGGCTCTTCTGTGCAACGGAATATGTTATTAGAGAATCAGCTGAGGTCATATCAGATGCAAAAAGGAGAGGAGATAGATTTGTTCCTTCTCAGGTTGCAAGGAATTCGCGACCAGTTTACCTCCGTGGGGTCTACACCGGATCCAGAGTTCATGGTCAGGACTAATTTGAATGCAGTCTCCGAGGACTAGGAGACGTTTTTTCAAAGTATTTTGGGCAGAGCGACTCTCCCTAGTTGGGAGGAGATGTGGGCAGCTCTTCGACAGGAAGAGCTCAGGAGATTGACCAAGGTGGAGAGTAGCGGTAAGGAAGTTCGAATCAAGAAAGAGGAGGAGGAGAATGCAGCTCTAGCATTTGCAGGACAACAGGGGCTTCAAAAGAGGAAGAAGAAAGATATCAACAAGGTCAAGTGCTTCAACTGTGAGGATTTGGGACATTTTGCCTCTTAGTGCCCCAAGAAGAAAGGCAAGGGAGAAGCTTCTGACTCAAAGGCTGCTCGAGCAAAGGCAGAGAAGGATGTCGTGAATGATGATGATTATGCCATGAGTGCTCATGCGCCTCTAGAGAAGAGGTGGGGAGACATAGAAATGTAGTCAAGAGGACTACAAAAGTATGAGGCAGGATACTTGAGGTGCCCAAACTCTTGGATCACATCCGGCCAATGTTGCACAAAGTGGGGACGAAACGGGGACATTTTTTGGAAGCGGGGACGTTTTTGGAAGCGTCATTTTCCAAAAATCTAGGGAGCGAAGTGTCTACTATATATATAATATATATATATATATATATATATATTGCATTTATATTAAAAAAAACATCCAAAACACCAAATTGGTTGTAGAAGACATGAAAACATGCATATTTTTACATAGATCAAGATAGATATGGCATCCATTGTACATCAATGATTAATTATTCTAGCATCAACCATCTACAATCTAGATTCCTCTTCTCTTGTCTAGTCTTTGCCTCTACTTCAATTCTATAGGGATTTTAGTCAACATTGCCTAATTTTGATCAAACAGCTTAATCCAAGCCTTATAATATGGTAGAGAAAGCCTAACATGCCTGATCAATGATTTTGACTTGAGTGAAGGGTAAATAATTGTTAAGGCCATGACAAAGGAGTTCAACAATCAATAACATTAACACTTATGGGGTACATATAGGGCTTGTTGCTCTTGATTAAATGCCAATCACATGCCCTCATACATGATATAATCCAATGAAATGCCACAATCCCATTGATCCTAAAAACTGTTAAGTCTACTGAATTTTGAATGGGATATGAAATTCTATTTTCTCCATATGAAGTCCGATGAGGTTGGAACTACTCAAACATCCTGAGTCATTTCATGGTAATGTTAAAAATTTAAGTAAAAGGATGGAAATGAAAGATAAAGGAGAATGTCACTTTTACTTTAAGAATTTAACATTAACATTAAGGAGCGCCTTGGGAGTATTCATAAAGTGTAGTTCCTCACAGAATAGTTCGAAATTTCCAAAAACAAAAAATGCCCCGCAGAACCATCCACCTTCTCTTGGATCTGCTCATGATCTGCGGTGGATACATGCCCGAACCTCCACAGATCCGCATCTAATCCTTTATGGATCCGCGGATTGGGAAATAGGAACCGCGAATCAAGCAGTAGTAGCTGCGGATTGGGGCCACACGTATCCATTTTTGCAGGAATCGCCAAAAAAAAGACGATCTGCGGATCCGATTTTCCGATCCGCGGTTCCGCCGAAGGATCAATGACGGATCCGTACGGGGCGTGGATCTGCCTTTGGATCCTTGGGGGGGATGGTTCCTGCAACACCGCATCTGGCTACGGGAGCCCTTAATGACAGTAGCATGATGACAGGTGTCGAGTGGAGCAAGGTGTGATGGAGCGGCAAGACAGTGCTAGAGTGCAGAAGTCTGTAACAACGCAGTGGAGGTTGCAGCAGTGCAAGAGGCACAGAAGAGGTTGCAGCAGTGCAGTGGCAGCAAAGGTAGCACAGGATAGCGGTAGAGGTATTTTCAGCATCACAAGGCATCCATACTGACCAGGATGTCAGTTTTTGGGTGAAGTATCAGTTACTTACTTCTCAGTAACTTAGTTGCAGTGCAGCAGTGGCAGTGCTATGGGAAGCATGAGGCATCGGTTTGAGAGGGAGCTGCAGTACAGATGTGGCAGTGGCAGTGGCGGTGGCAGTGTCATGGGCAGCAGTACAGGAAGCAACAGTGTAGTGGATGTGGGGTAGAAGGCCAATCATTAGCACAAAGGACCGATGCGGAAGATCAATGTGATGCTTCTATGGTGAAGCATTGCTAGAGCACATTCCTCGCTAAGAGGGAGTGTTGATGTTTGGTAGCATCGGATGTGCTCTAGCCATGAAATTTGGTGGAGAGGCCAAGGCACATGAGATCTCCAAGACCCAGAAATTGTTTGGAGACATTCCACTCGGATGAAGAGATATTAAAATAATGACATTTTTAATGAGTTCCTGAGTCTAAACTTAAGAAAATTAAAATATTAATGTGTATTAATATAATATGGGTGAGAAAGTTCTAAGTGACGAGGATCAAGCCAGTTCTAATCTTAGTTGTTGATTAGGGACTTAATATCGCTCGTTGATTTGTCAACAGGAAAAGTATAAGAGGAGGCTTTAAGGTCAGTTGGAGATACACCAAGAGAGATCAAGAATTCGATTTTCTAGGGCGAGGTTTGCTGAGGAAATCGAGTTGTTGATCGATTGCAGCGAGGGGCAGTTCAACAACGGACTTTCATCCGAGGTTGAAGAATACATAGCAGAGAGGCAACGTAGCGCAGGAGAGACAGCACAGGCCCTAGAAGGGTTGATGCAGAGGTAGCAAGCGCTGACGCAGAGTATACAGGAGGCCGTAGAGGCTGACGCAGGCAGTGCAGAGGGTTGTAGAGGCTGACACTGGGCTTCAAAGGCAGCGCTGGGGTGATCCTGTGGGGCAGACTGAGAGCAGATCAATTAGGAGAGGGTAACAGTTCTTGAAGAGTGACACAGTTCCAGAGCAGTGCTTGGAGCAACTTTCATTGTCCAGCACAAGGAACAGTTAGTCACTGTGGGATTGATCATCCAATTGCTAATTTGCTAGAATAGCTGTTTCCGGATAGAGGTACTACTATCGAGGAAATTCTTTGTTGGGTGAGCCATTTCTGGCACTCTAGTTGTATTCACGAAATTTGCTAAATAATAAAACCCTCATATCTACTACACTGGTTTTCCCGCATTAGGTTTTTCCAGGGACGATTGTCCAAAAATAACGGTGTCCCTAGTGTTATTTCTTTTGTTTACTTCAGTGCATGATTTGTATATCTGTGAAGGTTGCATTTGTGTTTACTTCGATGTTTATGCAATTAAATAACTTGTTAATGTAAAGAACAAGTTGAAGATAGTAAACCAGAAATTGGAGTAGGGGTTTCTGATGTGTTAGATTCAGAAATTTTCACAGTTCATCCTGGACCACCCTAATGTAGAGGTTAGGATCTGCAGAACTGTTGGTAAAACCAAGTATCAATAGATATGCATCCATTCTTATATACCAAGCTCTAGGTGCTTGCTTTAAGCCATATAGAGCTATCTTCAGTCTGCAGACATGAGTCTCCCTATGCTTTATTGCAAATCCTTGAGGTTGCTCAATGTAAACCTCTTCATCAATAGTCCCATTCAGAAAAGTTGTCTTAACATCCATCTAATGGATGTCCATCTCACTGTATCATCCAAAGAGATAAGAGATATGATTGTTGTATATCTAGTTGTAGGAGCAAAAGTTTCTTCGTAATCAATACCTCCTTTCTGTGAGAAGCCCCTTGCCACAAACCTTGCCTTGTATTTATGCTCTCGTCTGCAGCATCCTTTATTTTGTATATCCATTTTGAAGTGACTATAGATTTGTCACTTGGTCTAGGAACAATTTGTGAAAATTTCTGAATCTAACAAATCAAAAATCCTACTACAATAAATTGATTTGCATTACCTACTTGTGTTTTTCATTTTAACTAGTTATTTTCAGAAATATTCAGAAAATATTAATGCAAATACACTGCAGCCTACACCAATATAAAGATCAAGCATTGAAAAAATAAATGAGACAACCACACAAATGACACCCTTATTTTGGACTAAACATCCCCTGAAAAACTAGTGTGGGGAAATCAGTGCAGCAGATATGAGGGTTTTATTATTAAGAAGATTTTTGAATACAACTAGGGTGCCAAATTGGGCTCACCCAATAGAGAATAAACCTAGTAGAAGTACATCTATCTGGAGAGATATTTTATTGAATCCAGCAACTGGATGAACAAACCCCACAGGTGACTGCACTATCCCCAGCGTTGTGCAATGACGGTTGCTCCCAGCTCTGCGTTGGAACTGCGTCACCTCCTCAGGTAGTTGTGTCACCCTCCCAATGAGCCTTCCTAGCTCAGAAATCGATATGCTGAACTGATGCCCGATCTGCCTCACAAAAACCCGTGTTGCCTCTAAGTGACTGTGTCAGCTCCTCTAGCCTCTGCGTCATCCTTCTGGAGTTGTGTTGTCTCTCCCTGGTGTTGTGTTGCCTCTCTGCTATGTATTTTCAACCTTGGATGAAAGTCCCGATGCCGAACTGCCCTCTTTGCACTAGAAGCTTACTCCAAAATTCTCAGCAAACCACACCCCAGAATTTCGATTTAGCTCAAGTGTTGCTTTCCCTCTGTGTGTTCTCCAACTAACCCCAAGTCTTCCTTTATACTTTTCCTGTTGAGAAATCAATGGCCGTGATCTAATCTCTAATCAATGACTAATATTAAATTAGACTTGATCCTCGTCTCTTAGAAGCTTCTCACCCATATTCTCATTAATACCCATTAATATTTTAATTTTCCTAAGTTTAGACTTAGGAACCCCATTAAAAATATTAATAATTTTAATAAAATCCGGGTGGAATTTCACCAAACGATTTCTGGGTCTTGGAAATCTCATGTGTTCTAGCCCCTCCACAAAATTTCGGAGCTAGAGCACATACGATGCTACCCAAAAACTAAACACTCCCTCTTAGCAAGAAATGTGCTCTAACAATACTTCCCATCAAAAGTATCACACTGATCCATGACACCGGTTCTCTGCGCTGCTGATGCTTGGCCTACTGCCCCTCATCCACTATGCTGCTACAATCTATATTGCTGCCCATGAAACTACCACTGTCACTGCTACATTTGTATTGCAACTCCCTCTCAATATGTTGCATCATGCTGCCCATAACACTGCCACTGCTAATTGCAGCACTGCAACTCAATTATTGAGAAGTAAGAAACTGAAAAGCCACCCAAAAGCTGACATGTTGACCGGTCTGGATGCCCCCTGACGCTGAAGCTACCTCTACTACTAATTTGTGATGACCCTCAAATGTTACTGTGTAGCTGTTGTATCTACTATGTGCCTTCCGCACCGCTACAACACTCTATTGCATTGCTTCAGACTTTGGCACTCTAACCCTACAACTGTCACTTCGTCATTCGTCGCACCAACTGACTCCCATCATTCTACTACTGTCATTAAGGGCTCCCGTAGTTGTATGTGATCCAAGAGTTTGGGCACCTCAAGGATCCTGCCCTCTCTATAGCTCTTTCGAACTACAACACCAAATCAGCACACCTCCCTCCTGAAGATGTGGCTGCCATCTCTGCCAAGAAATGTCGAATTGTTCTCTTCTCCCTGTTTCACTGCTGCCCCAACAAAACTTGGATCTGGATTTCTTTGGCGCTAGAGATCCTCTAAGAAACAAGCTCCCTCTGAAGTTCGATTTCCTTCACGGAAATCCTTCTGCCAACCACTGTCAAACCACCCATCTCTGATCTCACTTTGCTGCAACTCAGCACTGGACCTAGATTTCTTGGTAAGAAATCTTCTAAGGCATTGATTCCCTCTACATTGCTTCTGCCCCACTAGGCACTGTTTTGCACCAACAAAATCTGCACCCCACCAGCAACTCCAGATAAAATTTGCACTGCATTTCTAGCCACGCAACCGGAAAAAAAGAGACTCAATAGTCTCCGCACTAGCCCATTAACCTATATTGCCCTCTGCAGCAACAACGTCACCCAATCAGGCTGACACAAGCTCTGCATGAGCCTCCCTTGGTGACTGTGTCACCCCTCCTCTGCTCTCTTGGCCTGAAACTGCGTTGTCTCTCGAGACAACTGTCTTCACGCACAAACTTTTCCTCTGTCCTTTTGTTGATGGCTTCAGTCCTCCTTGATCTACAATCGCTCTGATACCATGTGAAAATTTCTGAATCTAACAAATCAGAAATCCTACTACAGTAAACTGACTTGCATTACCTATTTGTGTTCTTCATTTTAACAATTTATTTTCAGAAATATTCAAAAAATATTAATACAAATACACTACAACCTACATCAATATATAGATCAAGTACTGAAAAAATAAATGAGACAACCACACAAAGGACACCCTTATTTTTGGAATAAATGTCCCCAGAAAAACCCAGTGTGGGAAAACGGTGCAGCAGATATGAGGGTTTTATTATTAAGTAGATTTCTATATACAATTAGAGTGCCAAATACGACACACCCAACAAATAATAAACCCAGCAGAAGTACCTCTATCCAGAGACAGATATTTTGGCAAATCAAGCAACTGGATGAACAAACCCCGCAGGTGACTGCATTGTCCCCAGTGTTGTGCAACGATGGCTGCTCCTAGCTCCGCACTGGAACTCGTCACCTCCTCTAGGAGCTGTGTCACCCTCCCAGTGAGCCTTCCCAGCTCAAAAATTGATCTGCTGAACTGATGCCCAATCTGCCTCACAGAAACCCCAGTGTTGCCTCTAAGTGATTGCGTTAGCTCCTCTAGCCTCTGTGTCACCCTTCTAAAGCTGTGTTGTCTCTCCCTGGTGTTGTGTTGCCTGGTGTTGTGTTGCCTCTCTGCTATGTATTCTCGGCCTTGGATGAAAGTCCCAATGCCGAACTGCCCCTCTCTGCACTAGAAGTTTACTCCGAAATTCTCAACAAATCACGCCCCAGAATTTGGATTTAGCTCAAGTGTTGCTCTCCCTCTGTGTGTTCTCCAACTAACCCCAAGCCTTCCTTTATAATTTTCTTGTTGAGAAATCAACGGTCGTGATCTAATCTCTAATCAACGGCTAAGATTAAATTAGATTTGATCCTCATCTCTTAGAAGCTTCTCATCCATATTCTCATTAATACCCAATAATATTTTAATTTTCCTAAGTTTAGACTTAGGAACCCCATTAAAAATATTAATTATTTTAATAAAATACAATCCTAGTGGAATTTCATTAAATGATTTCTGAGTCTTGGAGATCTCATGTGTTCTAGACCCTCCACAAAATTTTGGAGCTAGAGCACACCCAATGCTACCCCAAAAATCAACACAATTTCCCAGAGATCATTCTTCATAATTGATTGGTATTCTAACTGCATCGCATTTGTCCACTCTTGATGTTTAGCTGCATCTTCATAAGAGGAAGGTTCAACTTCAGTGAGCTTCATCATATATGCTGCATATCTAGAATACCTTTTAGTTTTTTTTACTTTCTTTGATTGTTCCATTAGTTGTATGTACTTCTGTGTCTTGTAGAGTTGTCCTCAACCAAGCAGGTCTCTTATGCATTTAAGGAACAACAACTTGTTGAATAGGCTTGCTAGGTCCTCGAACATCTTCTTAATTTGATGCAAAATCTTGACCATTGTTGTCCCTAGAGATATCCTCAAAAATGGGTACCTCTTCTTCATCAAAATCAACTAGAACATATTTTCATTTCTTGTAAGCCACATTTTCATCAAAGATGACATCCTGACTTCAATGCGACGATCCTCTTTAATGTAGATTTTGTATGCTTTAGATGAAGCACTATACCCAACAAAGTTTCCCTTCAGACTAGAAAGATCCAACTTCTTCCTTTTGTCCTTTGGAATATTCATATAAACAAACATCCAAATATTAGAATATGATCCACACTCACCTTCTTTCCTATAAATGCTTCTCCCAGTGTCATGTTGTTGCGAATCTTGTGAGGAATTCGATTCTGCTAGTATACAATTGCTACACATGCTTCTCCCCATACGAATTGAGGGAGATATTGATCATGTAGCATGGTTCTGACACATGCTCCCTCTTAATCCTTGCTTCCTTACAAAACGCTATAATTTTTTGGGAGGTATACTCTCCCCCATAGTTAGACCTCAAAGTTTTGATCTTCTCTCTATCAAATTCTCTACATTCTTGAATTCTTGAAACTTCTCAAATACCTCATCTTTGTTCTTGAGGAGATATAACCACGTTTTCCTTGAGAAATCATCAATGAAGGTCACATCATATTAATTGCCACCAAGAGATTTTATTGTCATACAACCACATACATCTGAATGTATGAGATCTAAAACTTCCTTATATATGGTATCACTTTCTTTCCTAGAGCACAACTCTTACAGGTCCATTCATGTTCTTCCTTCAATTTGGGGATGCCATTGACCATTTGATTTAGAGATGGAAAAATCCTATAATGAAGGTGTCTATAGCTTCTATGCCATAGTTCGGAAGGGCTTAGATCTAAGTGAACTAGGGATTGAGATCAAGATGTAAAATGTCTATATAATGTTCCCTCATGAATCCCAATTTCCCTATCATTATCAATACTAGAGTCCTTACCCCAAACCAAAACCTTGCCATCAACAAAAGCAATTCTATCATCCCTATCCTATAAACAAGAAATAGAAAGTAAGTTTTTCTTCAAACCTAGAACATATAGAATATTGTTGAGGTAAATACTTCCACCGGACTCAAGCTCCAACAAAGTAGATCCAATCCCTTTCATTGGATAACTCTTCTTGTGTCCAAGTTCAACTGAACGAGAGGAGGTTCCTTTTGACAAAGTCTGGAGTTGACTGCATTCACCTGTCATATGTCTGGAAGCACCACTCTCAATAACCCATACATTCTCGTCCCTGAAAGTCCTAGACAAAGCAAAAAATAAACTTCCATTCATCAATTCCTTTGCTATCTTGGAGATGATTTGTAATATGTATCCCTTGATGGATATAGCAAGATTCCCAAGAAACTTGAAACCCCTTCTTCATAATCCTTACCATAGTGCCAACTAGGATGTGATCTTCAGTCTCTTGCTTGTACCTTAGCTCTAATACCATGTTGGAAAATCAAGAGATTTGTAGATTAAAGATGAGTTTCCTTAACTTGATAATTATTTGTTATGTTTGTTGGCCTTTTATTATTTATTATATCTTATTCATCAAGCAATTACCAAAACAATGAAGATCACAATGAGACAAAGTACACAAGATATAGGCTCCAAGTCAGGGAAAAACCCCTCTAAGGGGAAAACCCAAAAAGAAAACTTCTCTTCTTATAGAATCTTCTTACAATAAGACTTCCAAGACCTAAAGAGAACAAAGCCCAAAATCCTCAAAAGCACCACGTCATCCCACCAACAAGATCTTCTTCAAGGAAGCTTAAAAACTTCGACCCTGCAACTTTGCATCTAAAATTTTGGCCTTACAGGTTCATTTTGGAATTTCAGCCCTGCAACTTGCAGCGTCACAAAAACCTTAACAACTTTACACATGTGGACGGAAAAAAATGATCCCCAAGAGACTTCGACTCCATCCTTTCTTCATCCTTCCTTTCCCTTTCTCCTTCTTTGTTATTGCAAATCGAACTTGAGATGAGATGGTGTTTTAAATGAGACGAGCTCCTTCTATTTATAACCTTCTTGAGGGGTTGAATAACCCTCCTTTAGGCAAACTTCATCTTTCCTGGGTTGACTTGGTCTTGGAGGAATAAATGGCTTTTCTTGACCCAAAATAAATATTTTCTTTTGTCACAAAGAGTCTAAATGGGACTATAATACATGATATAAATTCTTCTTTGACCTAGAAATACCTAGAAAGACCTGTAAGCACGAAGAACATGCTTTTGACCTAGACTTGAGAATGAAACCTGTTGCATACATTTTGTCAAAGTTTCAAAGAAGTGGAAGTACCAAACTTTTTCTACAAGATCGGGTCATCTATCAACAATTTACATGTCTTTCTAAACCCATTATGCAAGTTATATAATGTAAATGATCCTAGTAAGACCTTGAGTATATGTAACAACCTAGAGAAGCCTATAATTTTGATGACGAATTTCATCCTAGGAGATTTATTAACCTCACTAATTACTTGTGTTTCTAGACATGGCTAATCAGAAGAAGTTTTTTCCCTCCACTTTAAACCCCAAAAAGATAGGGTGAAATTTACTGTTGGAATCTTAGGTGAGTCCTAGTGCTTTTTAGTCAGTCTGATATAAAAGTGATTTGGGAATGATTTAAGCTAGTTGGCTTAATTATTTTATTACAAATCACTTGGTTTACTAGATCACATTGTGTCGTAGATGGGTTATGTGTCTTGAGGGTCTAAGCCAAATGTGTATTCCCCCTTTTGAGGGTTGTAAATGCAAAATCTTATGTATTAAAGAGTGGAAAAATAATTAAATCCCCTCATGTGTAAATTAATTTTTCCGGCAAAATAAAATTAAATTCTAAGCCAGAAAATTAATTAATAAAGTCAAAATTAAATTGCTTTAGGAAAAATAATTCTTCAAGTGGAAAAATTCGTGGGTCCTAAAGGAATCAATTTTTAAAGGTCCTCCACCAAGAGAATATTGTATATTTCAAGAAAATTTGGACCTTTAACCTTGGTGGTTAAGTCAAAGTCAAAATTTTGAGGAAATTAATTCAAAATAATTAATTTTGAGCTAATAAAAATGGAATTAAATGATAAATTCAGAAATTTCTCAAAAATAAAAAATCAGGGGCCAAGATTAAAAGATCTAGATCTAGGCCCGTGAGGAAAAGTTCTGACACCCTGGAGACCCTTCACCCACTTCTGCATCACTTCTGCGTTAGCCTGCGTGAAGACTGCGTCTCCAATGGTGTTGTCTCCCTTCTCTTCCTTTTGCGCTGTCTCTCGAATGCCATGCTTCACCTCCTCCTTAGTCTCTAACTGCTGCTGATGCCCTCCTCTTCCTTCACCCTGCAACTCTTCCTCTGAAATCGAACTCCTCTCTGAGAATCGATTTTGCTTGGGTTATTGAGTATTTGCCCAGTGTGTCTCCAAATGACTCTCAAGTCTTCTCTTATACTTTTCCTGTTGATGAATCAACAATCGAGATTAAGTCTCTAATCAACTGCTAAGATTAAAATAGATTTAATCCTCGTCTCTTAGAAGCTTCTCACCCATATCTTCATTAATACCCATTAATATTTTTATTTTCCTAAGTTTGGACTTAAGAACCCATTAAAAATATTAATTATTTTAATAACTCTTCATCTGGGTGGAATTTCTCCAAACAATTTCTGGGTCTTGGAGATCTCATGTGTTCTAGCCCCTCCACAAAATTTCGAAGCTAGATCACATCTGATGCTACCCAAAATCAATAGCAACAATAGATGGACAAGGACGTGGAGGAGTACAAGGGTATTTTCGCCTCACCCACAAGGGTACCTCTACACTGTCAGGTCAAACACTCCATTGATCTGACCCCGGGCGCACCGCTACCGAATGGACCGATATATCGATGCTCTGTTCTAAAGAACAATGATATCAAGAGGTAGATTCTAGAATTATTACAGAAAGGGTACATTAGGCCAAGCTCATCACCTTGTGAGAGCCTGATTGTATTAATATAGAAGAAGGATGGGACCTGGAGGCTCTGTATTGACTATCGAGCGCTGAACAAGATCACTGCCCGGAATAGGTCCCAATCCTACGGATTGATGGCCTTCTCGATTAGCTCAAAGGGGCCAAATATTTCAACAAGATTGACCTGAAGTTAAGTTATCACCAGGTCCCTATCGAACCCTCCGATGTGTGGAAGACTGAATTCAAATCCAAGGGGGGCCTTTTCAAATGGTTGGTCATGCCATTCAGATTGACGAATGCTCCTGCAACGTTCATGAGACTGATAGACGACATCTTGTGACCCTTCACCAATGCATTCGTGGTGATGTATTTAGATGACATCTTGATCTTTAGCCAAAGTTGGGGAGAACACCTCCACCATATTCGATAGGTCCTTCAAACCCTGCAACAACACAAGTTGTGTGCTAACTTGGAGAAATGCACCTTTGGCCTGACCTAGGTTCAATATTTGGGATACATCATTGATCAGAAGGGTGTACATGTGGACCCATCCAAGATGCAAGCCATTCGGGATTGGCCAACGCCAACAGAGCTCCGCATCTTTTTGGGTCTTGCCAATTTCTACTGTAGGTTCGTGTTGGGGTTCTCTCATATCACTTGGCCTTTAAATCAAGTCACCAAGGGCAGAGTGAAAATAAGGTTTTTTTTGTCGGAAACCAATCAAAAAGCGTTCTTCGAGTTGAAGAATCACCTCTATTCTGCACCAGTGCTCACATTACCAGACTTGTAACAACCATTTGAGATTGAGACAGATGCCTTTGACTATGCTATTGGTGTGATTCTTACTTAGCATGGACATCTAGTGGCTTACCACAGTGAGACACTTTCAGACGCAGTCCGAGCGTAACCCACTTACGACAAAGAAATTTATTCCATTGTGCAAGCCTGCCGTCAATGGCAGCATTACATTCTAGGGAAGGAAACAGCCATCCACACAGGCCACCGACCTCTACAGTTCATACAGACACAAGGGAAGTTGCAGAATGATCAACATCAGAAATGGTCCACCTATCTGCGACAGTTCCATTTGAAAATTAAGTATAAGAAGGGTAGCACCAATAATGTTGTTGATTGCCTTAGCCGACCACCGATCATGGCGTTGATCAATGTGCTCGACTCTTGTGGGCACGATACATCGGGGTGGCCGCATATTTACAAGAGCAATCCAAAATTCAACAACATATACCAGACACCCTTGGAAGGGAAGCAAGTTCCAAATTTTCACCTTCAGGATGCACTGTTATGCCACCTAGGACACATTTGTGTTCATTCAAGTGAGCATGCCAAGATGATTTGGGAGAAGCACTACAGTCGAGTCGCTAGACATTTCGAAGTAGAGAAAACGGTGGCGGTATTGCAGAAGTATTTTTATTGGCTGAAACTTTGTCAAGATGTTGAGAAGTACATTACATCCTGCACCACCTGCGCCATTGCCAAACCAACCATCAAGAAGCAAGGCCTGTATACTCCTCTAACTACTCCTAGCCAACCTTGGGAATCTGTCTCCATGGATTACATGTCGAGCCTTCCTTCTACTAAGCACAACAGCGATTGCATCTTCCTGGTCGTCGACAGATTCTCAAGATGGCCATCTGGTCCGAATCTTGAAGAGAGACCCCCAAGATCTGAAAACTTGAAATGGATCTTGGGAGAAAGGCCCCCAAGATCTAAAAGATTGAAATTGCCAGAAGAAAAATAGGAGAATGCCCAATAAACAAAACCACAAAGAAACTTTTTATTACAACCCACTGATCTGGATTTAAACATGAAGGCAACAAAATACAGAGGTAATCATAAAGACCGATATGCAGCGGAAGTAATACTTCATTTCATTATTGTAAAATACTAAAATATGCTTACAAACAGAAATGGAAATAAACTAGCTAAGGTGATGGTAGCTTATCTCTAAGAAGAGATGTGGCGGCTACATGCCTCTGAACTGTAAAGGCTACATTGTGGTGGACAATCTGTCTTTTACAAAATGTGACTTGTTACTTATAGTATTTTTCAGTTACAATACCACAGGTCAATTCCATGGGTGAATGAATACCATGGGTGGATTTTACAATACCACGGGCGGATTCCATTTACAATACCATGGGTAAATTCCATGGGTCGATGAATAATATGGGTGGATGAGTACCATGGGTTGATGCCATTTTCCATTCGGATCATTCCCCCCTCCTTAAGAAGCAATGGTCCCCATTGCGTAAAGTTCCCTCCTGCGAAGCCTTTGTTGAATATGAAGAACCACTGAAGATAAGGGTTTTATGTGGTTAACCTAAAACCCTAATAAACGAAGATCCAAGGATAGAGATACCCTATAATTCTTGTGACCAACTGTGATTCTGACAGTGTGTGGCCTAGCAAATGGACTTCGATGGCAGGGATTTTATGCGGTTGACCCATAATCGTGATGTTGGTTGTTGATGAAGTAGCAGGTGCCTACATAGCCTAGGGTGGGAGGGCACATCTCCAAATAACCCAAGTCGAATGTTGTTATGTTGAAACTGATGAATGTGAAGCAGGTGCCTACTAAAGTGGGGTGGGAGGGCACGTCTCCAATGGGAACCCACTCTGAATGCTGCTCAAGAATTAAAATGGACATAACTCGGCTAATATAACTTAGAATATTTATTATAACCTATTTTTAGAAGCAGAAGGATCATTTTGCATCTTCCCATGAGTTGGAAAGCCTTATCTGGACACTGTAAGATCTTAGATTCATGCTGCAATAGTTCCGTTGTCACAAAAATTCTGATAAAATAGCTGATTTTAAATCTAAGTAGCAGGTCACAGGAAGTAGTCCTATGGTGAGAAGTGCGATAAGGGCTAAGCAGATGGAGCTTGGAAATTAGAGGATTAGAATATTGGACCTTCAAAATAGTTGGTTGAAAATTTCTGATGGAGGGAGCTTCCGATATTGGGTAGGCTCTTGGTCATGTAAATCTATAGATCCAAGTGTGCAGAGCGTAGCAAAGGAAGATTGGCCCCAACAGGAACATTGCACTACCATGAAGTTGCAATGTGGAATTTATTTGATAACACAGAGTAAAGAGTTAAAGGCGTATGGGATGGAAGTTATGAGTTGAATGCAGAAACAAAAGAGTTGGTCTTAGAAGTAATGGCAATTGCCAGAGATCGTTGGGTCAAGGCAACAAGGACCATGACTTTCAGGAAGGAGTGTTGTGACTTCCTTGAGGCGAGACAAGCCATATTTTTGCTCCAATGCACATATTCAATGAGTTAAATGAAAGTATGGGACTCATTAAGTAGTGTGTAGGTCATCTGAGAATGAATTTCTTAGCATGGAGCATTATGCAATCAGGCAATGAAGGACTACAAGGTCGATCACTATTTTTGCACTGTGACAAGTGTTAGCGCTCCTTAGTTTCCCAAGGATGAGAAAGGAAACCAAAGATGTAACCAAAGACAAAATTTGGACTTCGCAGATAGCCCTGCCAAATCAGAGAGGGCTCTCTCTAAAATCAACCTCACAGCCAATGGAAGTAACTAAAGAATACTAGAGTTTTAGGCTAGTTATTAGCTCAGTAGGGATTTGATTTGGTTTTGTTGGATATGAAGCAATAGGTTTAGGAATAAGGCTGAAAAGATCAAAATAATAGTTGCAATCATTTAAATGAGGTAAGATAGATGTAATCAAGGACACAAATGGATCTGTCATAGTAGTATGGTGATGAAGAAATCATAAAGAAGGAACTAAGTGATCATACATGCATGAATTCACTTGTTTGGAATATTAAAAAACTTAATTGATAATCTCAAACAAAACAAACCATTTCTGGCACTGAATTCTATTTAAAACTTAAGAGATTAACATGAGAATAAGTATGGATAGCTACTAGAAACATCTAACAATCAAATGCATAATAATAACTTAAGAAAACAATGTCACTAACCACAACACATGAATCCCAAAAAAATAGCTACAACAGTATATTAATTCAGGCAAAAAACAAGTACACCATTTCCAAAATGTCAAAGCTTCAATTATCCAACCTTTTATACTCTTAAATTCATGAAATATATACAATTATCTCATCCCTAGACTAAGGGATTCGAGCTCGACCATCACCCTAAAGATAGAAACAACTGCATTACATTTGGCACTCCCTGCTAGGAATAAGGACCGAATTTTTGAAAATAGGGGTCAAAGATTAACTTGTATATCTTGAATCACGACATATATTACACCACTGAAGGAAATTTTTCTATATTATATTGCTTTTGAGAAAAGCCTCTCTCCATTTTAACAGATTCATCTCCATCTCCTCGTAATATGTGTTGCAAAATCATGACTAAAACAAGAAATCATTAAATGTTTAAATTTGTAGACCTAGGTTGTAAAGATCCAGTGAAATATTCCAATCCACAAGAACTGTGAAGAAATTGAAAGAGTTTTTTTATATTGGGCTTGTGCTTGACAAAAACTCCTTGGGTTTCTCAAAACTCCTTTCCATCTATTAGAAAAGCGAGCCAAAACACAATGACTAAAATAGTAAAACAAATTCAAATTTTGTTCTTTTGAACATAAGCCTCAAATATCGCTACATATATCCCAAATAATAACACCTGTGCATAAACTGAAGGCGGTTTTTGTTATCTGTTTTGTTATTGAAAAAAACCTCTTTCGATTTTGTAAAATTCATGCCCATTACTTCAGAAGCTAATTTTGATATAAAACTATCCATGTGTGTAGCAAATGACGTCAAAATACCCATGAGATTTTTTTATGATACCTTTGATGATGACCATGACCTTATGCTTGTGATGAGAGTAGCATATACATTATACATTTAGAATTGACTCAAGATCCTTTTCCAACCAAGAGAGATGTCAAATTTAACTTGAAAATATTATAATTTGACCTAAGACTATAACCAATAGTGAAAAGAGTAATTTTGATCACTCTGACTATAAGCCTCTAACATTGGCTCCAATGGGGATAAGATATCCCTATAAGGTCTAAATAACACTGTATAAATTATAATAGATATCCTTATTCATTGGGAAATGGAGTCACTGCATCTATAATCTTCAAATTAAATCAATTAAATTGAAAACTGAATTGTACCATCAGCTGTAAACCCTACTGGAAATTGACACTGAAAAAGTTGCTCAGAGTTTTGAGCTTATTCATCACACCTTACCTACTCTAACTTATCCATAAGTGATATGATCAACTGAAGTTGAAGATCCAGTGTAACCAATAAAGTACGTGACTACTTGATTGATGCTTTTATTCAACTCCACTAGGCATAAAGAAAGATTTAGAAAATGAAAACCCAAAACGATACCTGAGTCCAAAACCTGTGTTGGTGAATAATACAAACTCCAATTTTCCTGATGCTTGCAAAAGATTCTCCATCGGGTCTTGAAAATCATGAAACGTTACCTCTTGTTGATCAGAAAAAAGAAGGGAGATCCTTTCAAACATAATGGATGATTTCTCTTCTTCATTTGGGTGATCCTTCTTAAATGGAAATGAAGCAATGTGATCTTCCATACCATCCAGATTAGAGACAAGATTTGTATGTTCTTGCAGATCTTCAATTGAGGTAGCCAAATCAACATCAACACAAATATCTACGAGTGGATTTTCATGTATATCAGAAAAAGAATTGTCTAGGATTTGAAAAAAATCTATATCTTGATCATTTGAAGGTTGTTGAACATGTTCATCAAACTCAAGGTAACAAACTTGTTGTACATTATTTTTGACCTCAATGGATGAATCACAACTCTCTAGAGTTTCTATACAAGAAAACTCAAAATTTTGATCTACGCATATTTCTTCCTTAATTAAAAACTCAGAAGAGGAAAGGAATGAAGGGCAGTTGGAAAGAACATCTTTATATATATCTTGATCACTTGAAGATTGGCAAGACTGCTACAAATTATTGTCAACTTCGTATGATGGAAGGTCACTGTCATCTTTTGAAGAATTATGCTCAAGTTTGCTGTCATCCAGGGTAGAATCCACGATCTTCTCATGGTGGTGAAAATGGATTTCATTCAAAGCATCAAAGAGTTCATTATCCATAAACTCTTCATCTCCATAAGTGCTTTCTAGCTCTTGAATAAAATTCTCAAAGTGATCACAATAATCCTCAATCAAAATAAAAGAAGGATAGGCTTCTCTATACTTCTCAAAAAATACTAAGCGAAAATATTTGAGAGGTTAAATACAAGAAAGAGACAAGATTTCATACCAAAACCATGATATTTATTCTAATGTGATCATGAACATATTAATTAAACAATATTAATGAAAAATAATCCTCAAATTATGCACATGCATATGAAATCTTATTAAATGAAGTGTAGCATCATCACCTTTTCCATCTCTGAATTTTGGCAAGTATGTTTGCCAATCTACCTTAGGCATACAATTTGGAAAGACTGGAACATGATCTCGATGCATAGGAGCATACCTTCTATATTGAGAACTCATTTCAATTTTTTAATCTTGCTACCATTGGATTCTTTGGATCAAGTTGGATTCACTAGGTGAATGTTTCATCCTTCATATGTGTCTGACCACTGTCTACCATCAACAAATCAAATCTAAACTTTGATGATGTTTCTCGGGTAATGTGAAACTATTTACTCATGAGACGCTATAATAGCAAGGGAGGTCATACCTAAGTACAAGGGGAAGCCAGAGGACATGTAGTAGAGTCTAGCTTGAGAAGAGAGCCCCAGTGACAGGAGATTTACACACAGAGGGGACCATTCCTGGTTGGTGTGTGTAGGTGGACTGAGAATTCATTCTCAGTATGGAGAAACTATCAATTTCCCACTCTCATGGTTAATGCAATGGAAGAGACCAAGTCAGATGCGACAATAGAATGGTAGAGCCATGTTGAGGTACACTTGTATAGTGTGAATATAGGACAGAGTGGCAACATCAATAGGGGGCCAGTAGAGGAAGAAAAACCAGGAGCTTAGATGAGAAAAGTAGGGGAAAGAAGCATAGTTGCAAGTGAGCCAAGTGGGAAATATCTGTGAGAGTGCACTGGTGTGTAAGCATGAGTAACATCGTGTTCTGCAAAAAGAGGATGAGAGTGCCTATGCATAGGTAAGAGACCCCAAGAGTAGTGTTGGTGTGTGAAATACGGAAGTTCCATGTGCGTTATGTGTTAAAGGTTGTAGTTGCCTGTGTGGTGTGAGAAAGGTCATAGTTTCCTATGTTGTGTGAGAAAGGTCAAATTCACCTGTGCTGAGTAAGGACGCAGTCACTTGTGTTGTGTGGGAAAGGTTGAAGGTGTTTGTGCAGAGAAAGAAGGCCAAGAGTTGAGCCTGTGCTGTGAAGAGCAAGAGGATGAGAGCAAAGTGCATGCTGATGAAGAGAAGAGACAGAGTTGTGTGGACTACGGTGAGTGATTGTTGTTTAGAAAATCAATGAGTTTCTTCAGAGTGAGTAGTGTGAGCAGAAAAATCAAAGATTTTATTAGGAAGAGTGGCTACCAAATTACAGAGAACATTCAGTTCCTATTTGAGTGTGGGTTGATGCCTGCATATAGGAAGTTGGTGCTTCCATCTCTAGTGGTTGTTTGAGAAGGCTTGGGGGTTGTTTCCTTCTACAAGTTGGCTTGTGAAAATCCAAGGAGTTTCAAGTTGATGCTTGCGAAACATCGGTGACGTTGGTGCTTCACATGGTTCTTCCGGTAAGTTGGATAGATGTCTACAAAAACAGGGAGTTGGTGCTTCCTGCTAGTGGGCACTACAAAACAATCAAAGGGAGTTGGTGATTCTTATGAGTGGGTGCTCACAAAATAGATTGATGTAATAAAGTAGGTTCTCTTATTTACATCAATAATAACAACAATATTTGGTGGTTTTTTTCCAGAAAGGGTCTCCACATAAAACCTTTTGTCTCATGTGTATGATGCTCATGGTGTGTATGCTTGTATGTTGATTTAATGTTGCTGCCATATTACATGTTGTTGTGATTATATGGATGGGTGCCAAGCTTGAATAGGAAAAGTAAATAGGCTTAAAAATTTAAAATTATCCTTAATACTGATTCAACCCCCCCCCCTCTTAGTATTATCATTGTTCCCAACAATTGGTATTAGAGCCAAGTTCCTTTAGCAATATCTTAATCACTAGAAGGTAGATCAAAGAGAAACAATGGCTAATAAAGTTTGGATAACAACAGATGAAGTTCAATTCTTAAATGCATTAGACCATGAGCTCGATTATGAAATCTGGAATGTTAGGATATTGTCGTATTTGAAGCTCTGAGATGTAGATATGAGTTTCTCCGTCCATTATAGAGAAAAGAATGAGTAGAATGTTGATAAGATGAAGCTTTATGTGTCAGCGACGAAAGTGTTGGATAGACTACAATGTATGTATGGTGAAGATAGGCATATGGCTCAAGAGAGGCTAAGGAGCCATGTTGCTCTAGCAATGAACCAGAACGTGGAGAAGTTATTTCTCATCACACTCCTGTTGATAAGGAAGAAGTACCAAAACAGAGACCATGTTGCTTAGAGGCTAGCACCTCTGGTAGTGAGGAAAAGGATCTAGATGAAATTGTATTTTATAGAAATAGGTTGATCTCAACAAGAAGAGGCTAGCAAACTTACTAGGATGTTAACCAATCAGCTAAGTGAGAAGGAAGTTTACTATGAGGGACTACAAATTGAGGTAGTCTCATTGAGACATGACTCAGAAAAGTCAAATAAAGACTTGTCTCAATATCAAAAGCTAAAGGGAGTCCATGTTTCCAACAAAAACAAAGAAAGGAAGGTTGTTGGAAAACATCAGTAGCATAGAAAGCAGCAGCAATGAAAGAAGGCTAAGAAGCAGCAGTCAGTAGTGCAACAGAAGGCTAAGAAGTAGTAACCGGTAATGCAGCAGAAGGCTAATAAGTGGCAACATGAAGTGTAGCAGAAGAGGGAAAGGAAGCTACAAGGAAGAGTGCATGATAGAAATGCAAGCTGTCAAAAAAGGCACATGAAGAGCCAGTAAAGGACCCCTCCTTCTCAACGACAGAACCTTCATATAAAAGGTAACTGATTTCAATGGAATCCTTTTTATGGGCATTGTTTTTCTCACAATCATTTTGGACATAAAGTCATAGAATGTAGATGGTATGCAAGGAAACAAGTTGTGTTGGGTAGAAACAATCCAATAATTCACAAAAAGGCTAGGAGAAGGCATGTTGCCCATGAGAGGATTTTTGAAAAAAGAGTTGTCAAAAAGAGTAACTCCTGTGCCCTGGTCTTAAGCCATGTTGAATGCTACAACTATGAAAATCTCAAGCACAAGAGATGCCTGCAAAACTAAGAATAAATGGCATGCTCCTCATCATATGCATGCAAAGGTAGTAGCTCAGGTTTTGAAGACATGCACAAGAAATGAAGTTGAAAAATACATACTTGTCTTCACTACTCTATGTCAAAAGGGCAAGATGAAAAGAGGAGAAAGGAATAAGAAGAATGATCCTCTTACCTATGTGATGGACCTCTCTGTAAGGAAGAAAGGCATAAAAAGGATTTGGGTGAAGAAAGAGGAGGTGAAAGAAAAGTTTCCTCTACCCATGTGCAATCCCCAAATAGGGGAAAACAAGAAGCTAGAGAAAAATGCTTCTATCATGACTCGACCATTGAAGGTCTCAATGAAGAAGGAGGATGATCTTCTCAGGGGGAGTAGATCCTCCGTTTCTCTTCAGTGAAGGAATAGAATGGCCTCAAGAGAGTCTGAATAAGTTAGATGTAGGAAGCTAAAAGGAATAAATAGAAAGGTGCATCTGATTGTCAAGGTATGGTTTTGTTTTCTTGTTGATTACAAGAATAAATTGATTTATTTGAATGTATCAGCATTGAAAAGGAGGAGTGCAACTGATATGAGGAGTACATAAAAATATCTTATGTTGTGGGAAGAATATGGGGTGCAGTGGAATGATAGGAAGCTCACAGTCAAGTCAGGTCTACAGGATCAATCCCCATGCAAGAGGTAAGAAATTTGTTGCAGGAGATCAAGGAGCATTGCCTCAGGGGGAGTTTCTTTGATAAGTAGTAGCAGGAAACAATGGGTAGCCCAAGAAAGGGAGATTTCTAAGAAAATGAAAGGTTTTCATATTTGTTGAAATACCATTATTTCATTTAAGTTGTAAGTTTGATTATGCATAGCAGTATTGTGTTCATGAAACACTAGTGGTGCAAGATTTCCATGTCCCTTAACTCTCAATTGGTATTGTTGTGTCAATGCGTTGTGTTGGGCTCATGTTGAGTAACCTTGTGTGCAAATGGACATTTATTTTTTAGAAAAGAAATATTACAGTTTTCCTAGTACATCTTTCCATTTGTATCATTTCCTTTGGAGCAATTGGTATTTATATAAAATCAGTCCCTATTGTATGAGTATGATATCAAGGGGATAAGTGGATATTCTTAAATAACGTGAGCATTGTCTCGGAAGCAACAGTAGCAAAGAAGTGCGAGCCAAAATGAATCATCATTAATTTGTATTTGCAGTAGCAACAATACCATGAGAATTTTAATGGGTATCAATCTTTTTGATACAAAATATGTAGTAGTTGAGAGAGTTCTCATCCATAAGGTGTCCAAAACTGGAGGCATTCAAATTAGAGGCAGCATATGTTCAAGGGGAGTATATCAAATATTCTCGGTTTATGGAGCAGTAACAATGGCAATGCTAGTAGAGATGTCTATGAAGAAGAATTCACATCTCAATAGCTAGACTCTGGTCTTCACAACCAAGTGATTTCATGGGGAGATAAATCAAGCTTGTAGCCCCTTGCCATTGATGTCAAAGGGGGAGAGAAGTTGTGGATAAGTTGTGATGGTATGTGAAGAAGAAAGGAGGCCATTGGCATCTCATACAATGAGATGTGTCGAAGAAGCATGAGTTTTGGACATCACATGAAGAGAAGGATGGAGTGTTTCCATCAATGCCAAAGCAGGAGATTGTTGGACAATTGGAATTGTCTAGATGGCCAGTGGCCTAGTGAAGGAATTTGAAAGTGTGTTGGCATTGATTTCAGAAGTCATTATGTGGAGATGTGTTGGGAAGTTGGCATTGCCTAACTGTTGGTAGGAGCAATGCCTAACTATTAGCAGGAACATTTCCTAACTATTGGCAGGAGTGTTGGCATTGATGTCAACTAGATTAGCTTGAATTCTTGGCGCAATAGATGTTAGTGGTGATGGCCCAAGAGGAATCTCATGATAGCTACAGGCTTCATGAACAAAATCATCATAGTAGCAAACTTATTGTAGAAGCCATCAAATGATGATTGCAATGGTTGACCAAATGGAAGCCCATTGTAGTTGTAGTCTTCATGTAGAGGATCACATTGGTGGTTGTGAGTTCAGATGTCCGGAGAGTGAAGGAGAAGAATAATGAAAGAGAGTTTGGAGCCATCTTAGAGGTAGAATATGGGTTGAAAACCTACATCTTACCCTCTCCATTGGAAAGTGATATGGAATATATTTCCAATGATATGTGGAAGTCCAAAAATGGACTCCTAGATCAAAAGTTATGGCTTCTCGATGATCAGGGACTTCAAGTCCTAATAAGACTGGAATATCATCGGTCTAGGATATCAGATCTTGGCACATCCAGAAAATCAACATTTCAATGGTCAGAATGCTGGAGGTCCAACATATCAGTGCATTGAAAGATTAGAGGTCAACATATCGGTGATTAGAGATCAGCGTATCGGCACATCAGGAGATTAGAACCCCAAAGATAAGCGTAAAGATGCATTGGAATATCGGAGGTTGGCATACCAATGATATTAGAATATCAGAGGTGCGATATATCTGAGGAGGCTAGATCAGAGGTTAGAGGATATCAAAATCCCAGAGATTGGCATATCAGAACATCAACATATTAGAGATCGCAATATTGGAACTTTGTCAAGTGAGGAACCTTTAAAATATTGTGATATCGATAAGTTTTGTTAAGTTTTTAAGAGTGTGAAGGAATGCAAAAGAGTACTAACAAAGGATTTCGGTGCAAAACCAAGGTTGACAACTCCTCTTCTCTCTCCTCTAGCAGGACACATGGTAGTGTCTAGTTGGCTCTCATAAGGACACATGGAAACATCTGATTGGCTACGATATGATATAGTGGCAACTGACGTCAGCATGATGTGGTAGTACAACAGGACACATGGTAGGCATATTCAACCTTATTAGGTAGGCTAATGGGCCAAAATTGGGTGAT
The DNA here is from genome assembly GCA_000404065.3 of Pinus taeda. Lineage (NCBI taxonomy): Eukaryota > Viridiplantae > Streptophyta > Pinopsida > Pinales > Pinaceae > Pinus > Pinus taeda. The sequence continues at coordinate 148,835 of APFE030121533.1, forward strand.
ACGTGTCACCACTAAGAAATCACCACATGGGGTGATGATGTCATATCGGAAGTCCGCAATCGGAGGTTAAAGAGATCAGAACTTTAGAACAGTTGGAGGTTGATGTGAAATGGGCTAGCACATGGTCACAAGAGGTGAAAGAACCAAGGGCATAGAGTAGTTGACAAAGGGAGAATGGCCACCAACAGGATTTGAAGGCTTGGCACCTTAATGTTAAGTGACAGGTCACATGTAGTGGTCCTATGGTGAGAAGTGTGGTAAGGGCTAAGCATACGGATCTTGGAAATCAGATGATTAAGATATAAAAACTTTAGAATGGTTGGTTATTGAAACATTCCAATGGAGGGAGCTTCCGATATTCAGTAGGCTCTTGGTCATGTAAATATAAAGAGCCAAGCTCGTAGAGCATAGTAAAGGAAGATTAACCCTGGCATGAACATTGCACTACTGTGAAGTTGGGATGTGGAATTTCTTTGATAAGATAGAGTAGGGAGTTAACGGTGTATGGGCCAGCAGCTACAAGTTGAATGCAGAAAAATAATATTTGGTATCATGAGTAGTGGGGAATATCAGAGATCACTAGGTGAAGGAAACAAGACCACGATCTTCAGGAAGGAGTGTTAGGTCTACCTTGAGGTGAGACGAACCATCTCTATGATCCAATGCACGTATTCAGTAAGTTAAATGAAAGTATGGGACTCACGAAGCAATTTGCAGGTCATCTAAAATCTAATTTCTCAACATGGAGTTTTATGTAGTCAAACGATGAAGGACTGCAAGGTCGATCATTGTTTCTGCATGGTGACAAGAAATGGACAAGAGATGTTATAGCAACAAGGAAGGCTATGCCTAAGTACATGGGGGAAACTAGAGGACAGGTAGCAAAGCCTACCTTGCATAGAGAGCCTCAGTGATAGGAGAGTTGCACACAGAGAGGACTGTACCTAGTTGGTGTGTGCAGGTGTACTGAGAATTCATTCTCAGTATGGAGAAATTATCAATTTCCCTCTCTCATGGTTAATGCAGTGGAAAATACCAAGTCAGACACAACAAAAAAATGGTAGAGACATGCCGAGGTACACTCGCACAGTGTGAATATAGGATAGAGTGGAAACATTGATAGGGGGAAGCAAAGGAACAAAACCCTAGAGTTCAAATGAGAAAAGTGGGGGAAAGCAACATAGTTGCAAGTGAGCTAAATGGAAAATCTCTTTGAGATTGCACTACTATGTAAGGTTGAGTAAGATCCTGTTTTATAGAGAGAGGCTAAGAGTGCCTATGCAGAGGTAAGAGACCCAAAGAGCAACACTGTTGTGTGAAAGGCAGAAGTTTCTTGTGCACTTTGTGGTAAAGGAGGTATTTGCTTGTGCGGTGTGAGAAAGGCTATAATTTCTTATGCTATGTGAGCAAGGATGAAGTTTCCTGTGTTGGGTAAGCAAGGTCGTAGTCGTCTGTGCTGTGTGAGAAAGCCAGAAAGTGCCTATGCTGCAAGAAAGGTTGAAGGTTCCTTTGCAGATAAAGAAGGATTAGAGCTAAGCATGCGTTGTGGAGAGAAAGAGGCCGAGAGATGAGCACATGCTGATGAAGGGTAGAGATAGAGTTACCTGGACTACGATGAGTGACTGTTATTGAGAAGATCAATGGGTTGTTGCAGAGTGAGAAGAGAAAACAAAGTTGTTATCATGTAGAGTGGCTTCCAATTTACAAAGAACATCCAATTCCTATTTGAGTGTGGGTTGGTGCTTGCATATAGGAATTTGGTGCTTCCATCTCTAATGGGTGCCTGAGAAAGCTTGGGGATTGGTCCTTCCTACAAGTTGGCTTGCAAAAATCCAAGGAGGTGCAAGTTGGTGCTTGCAAAAAATCCATGAGGTTGGTGCTTCTGGTAAGCTAGACAAGTGTCTACAAAAAGAGGGAGTTGGTGCTTCTTGCTAGTCAGACCTTGCAAAGAATCAAAGTGAGTTGGTTCTTCCTACTAGTCAGTGCTAGAAAACAATCAAAGGGGATTTGGTGCTTCCTATGAGAGGGTGCTCACAAAATAGATTGATGTAATAGAGTAGATGCTCTTATTTACATCAATAACAAAACAAGCTCTGGTGGTTTTCTCCTAAAAGGGTTTCCACGTAAAACCTTGTGTCTCATGTGTATGATGTTCATGGTGTGTATGTTGTTATGTTGATTCAATGTTCTTGTCGTATTACATATGGTTGTTGATTATATGGATGGGTGCCAAGCTTGAATAGGAAAAGTAAATAGGCTTTAAAAGTCAAAATTAGCCTTAATAATGATTCACCCCTCCTCTTAGTATTATCATTGTTTCCAATCGTTTGTGGTCGAGGTCCTTCTTTATTTATGATATTTCTTCTTATGAGCCCTACAATAAATCTTCCTACTCAAAATTAATTTCAATTGAAGGCCATAACTCCGTCATTAATACATTAGTGTATATCCAAATATTTCCTTTGGCCTAAGCAATATTTTGTGCAATTAAAGATTCGATTTCACAAACTTCTAATTGTTAAGTTAATTTATAATTCTGAATAAGTAGTGGCCTTCAATGCCTCATTCTTCCTTTTAGTTTCTCTATATCTAGAAAAAGTATTTTGATGTGTTCTATCATGGGAAATAGAGGATATAGGAGAATCTATAATTTCTTCAATCTAGGGAAAAGAAGTAGCGGGAGATACTAACCACACTACTTTGGCTTCCTCCCGCCAACTCTTGTCCTCTAAAGGCTCATGATTATTGTTTGTATTCTTTCTCCTTTTGAAATTTGTGAAACCTATAAATTGAGTTTCTGAGTGTGTAGGAGACAAACTTTCTCTTGGTCTTTTAGTTTCTTTTTCTTGAGGAACTGGAGTTTATGAAGATGTCTAACTAAAAAAAGTTATTCTTCAGCTTCCTATAAGGTATTCTCTTGCCACTCTTCCTTGTTTTCATATTGTTCTATCTTCGACCTGGTTGTGTGTATGTATGGAGTTGTTTTCTGGTCAACACTCAATTTCTAAATAATCCCCAAGGGATCATAGGACTAGGTAAAGCTCAATTTGAATTTCATTTTATTTAATAACATATTTTCCTCCTTCATCGGTGCCCTAGTATTGACAATGAAAGGGTAAATCAATCTGTGCCCTTAACTTGAATTAGGCTTTTTGTTTCTTGTATACAAAATGTAGATCATCCATTTCATCATTTTCCTGACGTATTCCAAGGCAAAAATTTTGATTGGTACAAATACTGGTAACCCATAGAGAGGAATTTCAAATCCATATATTATGATTTCTGTGTAATTTTGGTAGAGGTACCATTCTCCAATTTTGGCTTGTTCGGTAAGGTGAAAAATTCTTCTCATTTTAGTTGAAATCCTTGCTATAAGATCACTATTAAGAAGACATAAAGACATATGTAGAAACTAGTTTACATAATAACTGAAGGAATATTCTTCTGTGTTCTTCCTTACCAAGGAAGTCCAGTGAATCACTGACTGGCGCTTTCCTTGTGCATATAACTTCTTTAATGGAAACCTAAATATTTCTTCTTGATGAAATAAAAGTAAATACACCATAATTGATTGATTTTAAAAGTACCTTGAGTCAAAAAATTTAAAAATTTATCATGAATACTATATGCCAAAAACTGATTATAGTTTAAAATCGATGAGGGCTTATTACCCACAGAGAACACTAATAGAAATCCAAATATTATTTCATGGGCCCACTAATCAATAGGCTAACCTAACAAACTTGTGACCATAGAGATGACTTACCTAGACATTTCTAGGAAAATTGAAGTAGAATAGGGTGAACTGGTCCTTAGTAGCTCAAAGTTCTCAGGTAAAAATGACTCAAAAATTCGGGATCGTTGAGGAAATGTGAGTTTTTGGTAAATATCAATGAGGTAATCAATATAAAAAGTGTGCATAGGGGCTAAAGGATTGATTTGAAGTGTTTGACATATGGACTCAAGAGTAATAACAAATAAAACTTCATTATTTTGGGCATTTTACAACCCTCTAACTAGGAAGATATCTCAGATGACACTAGGTAACAAATTTAGAGAAGATATGGTTCTGAGGAAAGACTCCCAAATGCTGAATTCACCACTGACATAAAGAAACTTTTGGTTTTCCCAATTTTGGAGTTCATAAATATCAAACTCACATTGGGTTTCTAAGAATTTATACTGTGTATCCACTAGGGGAATCTCAGCTAGGTTAACTAGAGAAGGTAATGTAGGGATCTTTGCCACTAATTTTGATTTTCCTTTAGACGAAGACATTGTAAATAGGAAATTCTAGGCTAATATTGTTGAATTACTAGAGAATTGTCTATTATTGGTGTATGAAGATCAACGATTGTGCGATTGGTAGGATTCGGATTTGCACAGGTAATGCTGGGAACTTGAATGGAAAAAGGGAATACACTGAGGGATATGTGTCTTTTTAAAAGAGAGAATTAGAATGGTTGAAGAGGCTATAACCATTTTTAGGTGAGTCAAATTAAAGAATTAGACATTGGCACAAAAAATTAATGCTTGAAGAGGTATATGAACCTTTGGTGGGAGGAATTAAATGTATAATGGCTAACTAGCGGGGCATAATAGGAAGAGGATAGGTGGCGAGGTGTCAATACGCATGAGAGTGGAGTGGGAGTGGTTTTCAAGTAGGGGATGGTTAGCAATTTAGGAGAGAAGGGTAGTGAAGTTGCTAAGGAGGTGCAATGTATCAACATGCAGTAAATTGAAATCAAATTTTTGGACCCCCCCGTTAAACCCTGATGATGTGTTGGGGGGGGGGGGGGGGGTGGTTCCCAAACTCATCCCCCACTATTGATGCATGCAAGGATGGTATCCTCCGTATATTTGCAATTTAACTTTATTACAACGTGAGAAGACATCAAATCCACTTTTATTTGCAAATTAAACCATACTATTTTGGTAAAATATACAAAAATTAAAATAATAATCATATAAAAACAATGTGGCGTTTTGACTTACTCACATATTTGGGGATGTTTTATTGTTTATATATATATATCCCCGTTTATTCTTTTCTTTTGACATTTATCTTTATTTCTTTTTCTCATTTTGTTTTTTTTCTTTTCTATTTTTTTATTGTTCTTTTCCTTATTTTCATTTTTCTTTTTTCAACAAAAATAAAAAAAACAACTAGTGTAAAAATAAGTTACAACAATAGTTATAACATCAACAAGATCACATTTCAAAATGGATTTTTCATTATTATGTTAAATACACAAAGTAGCTATTCTCTACCTTTCACTTGGCTTTTTCTTTATCTATCATATCTTGTGACAGTTACTGGAATGGCCCCGACTCCAATGACTTCTTAACATTGTATGAATTTGTTCCTAAATCTAAAATTAGTATCAATTGAATGCCCATTTAAGTTTAGATAATAAAGTACAATTCAACGCTACCCATCAATGGAATATACAAAATAGTGTTTTTACATGTTTCGAAAAGGTAAAGTAATATGTTCCTAGCTACAATAAGAATCTTTTCTGAGTTGGTGTCTAAGAATCAGAAATGAATTCTCAAGCATTAGGGTATTCTTTTGTCAATTGCTATTTTTTGGTATATAAATATCTTTTTACCTCTCTCCTACATCAAATAACTATTGGAAGATCTAAAAATATCTTAAATATGTAAAATCACCAAGGTCTAATATTACATTTTTGTCCTCGTCTAGGTCTAACAAACTTTGTAGGATGGTTGCCATTCATAATGTTGTTGATTTGGGGTTTTACTTTTGACATTTCAGGGGAATATAAATAATAAAATTTGAATAGAACTATTACGTCTGACTTCATATTGTTGTTTTAGAGTTGTGTGGATTGCATGAACCAATATGGTAAATTTCGTATTGAAGCCTTAGGCTTCATATCTACTTCATCAGGTCTAAAATTGAATCCAAGAGCATAATAGATGGTGTTATTTGTTATCACTCCTTCGGATCTCCAAGGTTGAGGAAGAGTCTAGCTGAGGTAACCACAAACCAATATTTTAGTTGGTAGCTAGCTCCACCATGCAGGAGAGGGCTCTCTCCAAGGGTCACAGCGAGGAGGGCTGGATAGATTAGGGTTTTAGGCTATATGTAAAGTGCAGGGGTTTGTTGATTTGATTTTGGTTGGGTAGTCATAAGGATGTGTGTTTTAGGTCAGAGGAACTAGGTCAGGGCGAAAAAGATATGATTGCAGACATTCAAAAGGGAAAGGTAGGCATAAATATTAACACTTAAAAGGTGATTTGATGAGATGGTTTAAGACTAATGAAGAGTTAGGAAGAGCATAAGAGATGTATTCTTCCTAAACTGAGGAAAAATGGACAAAGTATGATAAATTACCCAAAATAGAGAATGAGAAAACAGGTATTCTACCTATCAACTTGTAAATTACCATATACCAGCCATGGAATGGTTTATGAACTGATAAAAAATTCATACAAATGATCACAAAGAAGAAAAAATGCTAAAAATTCATACCACATGTATCCCAGAAAAATAGCTACAACTCATCTATTGAAAATTGCCAAAATCTAACATAATAGTCTCTGATCACTCGTATATCATCCCTACTGAATCCAACCTGTAAAATGACTAAGAAAATACATAATATAGGCCAACAACCAACTCATCCTAGGCTCATGGGTCAAATCCATGAGTGAATGGTTTCCATTCATAAAGTTGTTGATTTGGGGTTTTATATTTGTCATTTCAGAGGAATATAAATAATAAAATTTGAATAGAACTATTATGGCTGACTTAAAATTGTTGTTTTAGAGTTGTGTGGATTGCATGAACCAATATGGAAAATTTCGTATTGAAGCCTTAGGTTTCATATCTGCTTCATAAGGTCTAACATTCACTCCAAGAGCATAATAGATAGTGTTAATGCCAGACAGTTTTGCCTGCCACCAGTGATCAAATGTTCTCTTTCAGAATGTCCATTACAGTTCAAGGTCAAGCTTTTATCATTTCACTAGGTCTTCCATTCATAAACTTTTGTCACTGGTTAGTACGTCTAGGTTGTCAATTATTCCTTTACAAATTTCCATTTTTTGGTCAATGTCATTATGCATTTGGATGTGCCATCTCTAAAAGAATTTATGGTCATATCAGTCTCATTATCATGGTCTTCATCCAACTCACTATTATCCATTAGGTCATTAGGGTTTCAATCATTGAATTTCTCATTTCATTCATAAATGGCATGTAAAGGAAAAGTTTTACAAAATGGTTCAAGAAGGTTTCATTTCAAAAGAATATTTTGTAATAAGTTTTAAATAGTTTTGAGTTTTATTCAAAGGTTTCAAAGCTACATGATTTCCAAAGCAAAAGTGAGAAACGTATATGGTGGGCCACCAAACTATAATCAAATCAAGTCACTTCTTAAAGCTACAAAAAACCATTTTTCTCTCATTTCTCTCATTCATCACATTGTCAAGGGAGCTCTACTCCATCATCCATCATTTCCTCATAAGTTAAGGCCCATACATATTCAAAAAATAACTTTTACCCTCAGTCACTATTTTTTTTCTCTAGTCATTGATCTTTTCTTCTTTCCCTATGCTTTTTCAACTACACGCTGCGCTTTTCCAACTACACATTGTGCTTTTCCAACTGCATGCCACACTTTTCCTTCAAAATGCTACACCTTTTGCAATGGTGCTACGCTTTGTGGTAAAAGTATTCTAAATGGTTGCAGAAGGTCTCCAAGCTCAGCACAAGCTTTGACAATGGTCAAACAAGTAAGTTTAAGCCTCTCACACTCTTGTTCACTCAGTTTATCAAATCTTATGGTGTGGAAACTTCTCATTGGCTCTTACGCTATGCTTTTCTTGAAGGCTGTATTTTTCAATTTACAAACCCTAATAATCCCTCTCCTATTATACCCTAACCTCCTGCACACTTAAATACTTCCCTAAAACCCTAAACCCTATCATTTTCATTCCCTAAGACCTATTTCATAAAACTACCCCTACATGTTGCACTTTTAGCAGTTTTCTCAATATAGGCTTGTATAAAACCTCCCTAGTCCTATTCCCTCATCTTTATAACCTCCCTCCACTTCCCTAAGGTCCTTAACAACTCTCCCCACCTCCTTAATTTTTCTTACACTCATTCCTACTTTGTAACCCCATCATCCCATTCCTTTTTCCATTCCCCTGTTTTGTCCCTAGGGTTGGCTATCATAGTCTACTATGGAGGAGAAGAAGAAAAATAACAAAAAAGGTGGAAAAGTGTCAAGATATGAACCACCAAATACTCAGGATCTGATGTCTTCACCAATTACCAAACAAAGTTTTCAACATGTAGGGTGTCTTGAGTTTTGTGAGTTGGTGCAAAAGGTTCAATACCATGCTGAATTGACCAATTTGTTTGTCACAAACCTCAGAAAGGATAAGGTCACAATTGCAGGTGTCACATTCTCTATCTCAGCTGATATCATGGCAGCATCTACTGGGTTACCCAACATTGGTGAAAAGTGGTTCAAGACTCAGGAATTAGATGCTCAATTATATCAACCCTACCTTAAATCTCCATACAAAGATAACATCAAGAGAATCTTTCCTTTTGGCTAGCTCCTTGACAAGTATGCACCCTTGATGAAGATCATAATGAAATATTTCACTTGTGAAGGGAGATTCTCTAGACTCTATGGCTATCACATAAGATTTCTTATGCGTTTCACCAGGGTAAAACTACTCAACATACCCTATTATCATTACAGAAGCATAAGAAAGATGTCATACAAAGTGTAGCACATGAATAGTGAGCTACAATGAAATAGCCTCTTTCATCACTCCCTCATCAAGATTATTGTCCTTCATCATCTTAAGAAGCTAAACATTGACTAGGAGACATTCATTAGAGAATATGTCTTTTTTCCTTCTTCCAACCAGCCAACTAGACCTACTTAATCCTCAGCACCCCCCACTCAAACAAAAATTGAATCATCAAGTAGGCCTGCAATGAAAAATAAGCAAGGTGAGGTTAAAGTGGTGAAAACTTATCAGAGAGGAAACAAGCTTGTGTTTGCTCCACAGGCTATGGAAGGGGCCAAGCCTTCTACATTAGCACAATAGGGATCAATTTTGCACCATGAAACTACTTTAAAGGCTAAAGAGGACCCTGGGATAGTTGAGCAGCCTATGGTGAACAAGGATAATGAAACCAAAATCTTGCATGACAAATTGATAGAGGTAATTTCGTTGATAGCATAGAGTAGGAAAACATGTAGTTGAAGGTTGATAGAATGCTTAAAGAGAAACACATCATGCACTTGAAAAACAAGACTAAAGGTAAATCAGTGATGGAGGCAGAGAACCTAGTGGAACATCAAGAGCAAGTGGCAAAACACAAATCAAAGGAAAAAGGCCCTAAGAAGGCACTTCAGCAACCAAGGAAGCAGATTCTGGTGGATGAGCTTACTGAAAGGGAAATTGATGAAGACAAGGAATATTGGCTAGGAAAATTCAATGATGATCTATAGAATCTTATCAAGAAGGAAAATAGGGACAAGAGACTTTAGAAACACATGGCCTCCCAATATTACACAAGGAACATGATTTTGAAGGTTAGAATCAAGCAAATGAAAGCAAGGCTAAACAAAACACTAATTAAGAAAAAATGGAAGGAAAAATTAGATTTACTTTCTAATGCATCCCTTATAGCATATCATATCAGTTTTTCACCTTGCATTTTAATTTTCAAAAATTTTGGGAGAAATTTTATTTTTTGAGACTTTTTGCAGTTTTGGCATAGTCAGCTTGCAAAAAGCGTAGCGTGGGCCACACTACGCTTTTTTTGGAGAGCTCCAAATAGTAAAACATCTACATGGTTGGATATATTTTGAACCCTACATCAAATTTGGACACTTGGCCTCTTCATTCATCAAATTTTATAGGGAGAAAATGCCCAAAAAACCACCTTATAAGCACCTTTCTGCCCTGTTTTTGGAGGCCACGCTACGCTTTTTTACTAGTCTTGGGAGAATTGATTTTTGAGGGGAAATACTTGGTCTTTTTCAGTGCTTGAGGAATCCATTGTGTAGCAGAAAAAATATATTTCCAATAAGATATCATGATATTGATTTGGAGTTCAGGAAGGTTTCCAAAAGTAGCTTTCAATCTCACAATACGCTTTTCCTAGGCCACGCTTCCCTTTTCATATAATTCACTACGCTTTTTCCAAGATATTGTTTTCTTCAGTAGTTTGACCTAGTTTGACTTTATCACATATGTAAATGATGTAATTGAGTAAATATGATTTAAATTTGATGTAATAATAGGTGTTTAGTCTTTTTGAGTTGCTTTGATGTAAATTTGGCCTCATTTATGAGAGTGGTTAGAAGTCAAAGTTAATCAAAGAATTTCTTTTTAACTTTCCTAGACAATAGGATTTAGTTAGAACACCTCATGGAGTAGTTCCTAGAGTCATGGATTCAACCCCTGAGAGTGGGGAGAGGTTGTTTTGGTCTTTATGTACTAGTTTCTTAGTCATAGAATATGTTGGACTCGAGAGGAGAGAACTATTGTAGCTTGTACTTGGACATTTTCTGGAAATCAAAGGATATAGTCTGGAGTTGCTATCTAGGAATTCATGTTCAATAAGTTTGTGATGTTGTTTTTCCTTTGTTATTACTTTATATGAAATATATTCATATTCTCTTTCAAACATCAACTCTTCAATAGTTTTCCTTATAGTTTATAAACCAAATCCTTTAAATTAAGCTATGTTTTGATGGAAAACTATTATATGTTACTTTCTATCTTGCTTAATGAATTCATGTTTCATGCTCATTAAGACCTATATGCTTCTTATGAATACCATACTACGCCCAAAAACCCTAAGATCCATCACAAAAGTATTGCTACCTTGCTCCTTCATATATTTATTGTTGTAACCCTTTGACCCTCTGACCTAGCTACCTAGTTTTTCTCCCTTATCCAGCATCAAAAACCATAAATTTCCCAAAACACACCTGAGCCTAGCTATCTAGCCTAAAATACTTTATATCCTAGTCATATTTTGGATGTGATTTCATAGAGAGGGCCCTCTCTAGTTTTGTAGGGCTAGCTACCAAACAAAAATCTTGGTCTGTGGTTACCTCCATCGATTCCTCTTAGTTTGGGACATTATGAAGGATAACATATAGGTATTGATCAACCACCATTTGGAAAAAAATTTGTCTCTGTAAAGCTTTTTAAGTTGGAGATATGTAGTGGTGTTGGCTATGAAGGTCCAACAAAGATCCTGAATCCTAGTGGAAAAATGTTATGAACACTTTCACGTAAAAATATGTGAAAATATAACAAGTCTCATTCAAGTATCCATGTTAATTTCCACTAAAGTAGTCTTGGTTTCTAGGATAAAGAAAGAAAGATATTGGTTTATATTGAGAGTGTGGCATGTAGAAATTTGAGAGTCTAGTGTTTGACTCTACATACTCAAGGAAATCATGGTCGGGTTCATGATATGTTTTTTTCTATAGTAAATTTTATTGTTTATTATACTTGCTTGAGGAACTCTTCAGAGATGGTGGTTGAACTGCAATTCAGATAGAAGGTTCAATGGACTAATCCTTTTCACTCAATATGTGTTTATGTGTATCAAAATATAACTTTTGTGGTGAGGTTATAATATTAGATATCTACAATCTTGTAGCCTTTACATTTATTTTCATAAGGTCATGAAAATGTGGTCATGAATTGCGGGTCTATTCTTAATTTCTTATAACATATCAATCATGATAATTTATATTAGGTTTGAAGCACATTCTTGATTCCCAAAAAATATAGGGTTTGTGTTTCTTCAACTATTGTGAAGTTAATAATGGATTAATCTTGTCTAAACGTTTGTAGGGCATGAAAAATGATCACATAGCCACTATAACCCTCTTCCGATCATGATTTTAATATAGGTAGTGCCTTAAACTTTCACCTCATCTAATTTCATTTCATTCTCATGCCATATAGGGAGTTTAATGCATTCATTGATTGTGAAGTTTGGATTCTAATGCATTTTTTATTTTGTTGTATAAATCCTTTATGGTCTACTTTAGTTTATGTTGTAGTGTTCATTGTCTTTCATGTCTTACACCCTGCATTGTATCTTCTTTTGTTTCAGCAAAGGAACTCAATATTGATGGTAAGAAGTAGGAATTGAGGAAAGAAGAGAACAATAACACTAGTCAGACAAATGAAAAGAGAGAGAGAAGAGAATCGGTCTAGTAATACCTTTAGAGCCAATATCCCGACGTATGAGAAACACATATAGAGACTAATGGTCAAGTCTTCAGAGTTGGTGAAATCACTTGCAATACATTGGCAACACAATGATAATGTTTTGAAGTGATGAAACAATATTTCATGTGTAATTTGTAGTCCAACCAATACTAAGTTGGAAACTAGTATTGTAATACTTGACATTTTATATAATATAATTTATGTGGTTGAAATTATTTATAGTTTCACATGATATTGTTTAGTATTTTAATTAACATATGTCACTTTGTGTTTTTGTATTAGATGAACATGCACATTGTATGACATTCGTTTTTAATTTATTCGCAAAATCGTACTAATTAATTTATGTTGATTAGTAATGAACACATAAAATCGATCTAAAACTACTAATTAATAGTTTATATTGATTAATGATGAACACAAATAAAATGAATATACGACTAAATTAGTCGTTTATGTAATGAATATGAAACTACCAAAAATATAAATAACTACTACAAATGATAAATTTGTGCTTACAAATGACAATCAAATTTTTCTATACACGACTATTAGTAGCTAATTTAGAATATCTTATAACAAGACCAAAATCGAGCCATATTTCTTTGGTCATTAATTGGTTTCAAACAATGACTAAAATTTGCATATATATATACCTATTAGTAGCTAATTTACAGTATCTTATAACACGGCCAACATCTTGGTCATATTTCTCTAGCCATTAATTGGTTTTCTTAGGTGATCATATAATAATATATTGTGTTGTATATTTGATCATTAATTGTAGCAATAAATGACTAAACCAATGACTAAATTTATGACTAAATATACTACTAGACGATAAAATTGAAACAACCAATTAATGGAAGCTAAAAATGACTAAAAGTTAGTCATGTTATAAGATACTATAAATTAGCTACTACTAATCACTGATTGAAAAATGGTCGTTTATATGAAAATTTTAGTCATTCTTTTAGTAACTAATTAGTCATTTTGTACTACTGGAGGAGGGTGTTACAAGGTGGTATCAAAGTGGGTTCCTTTCTCTTTGGGTGATATCTGGTACCACATAGTGGTATCAGAGCATGGTTCAACACTTGGACTGGATTGACGAAATGTGTTTGTCATGTATGCATGAAGGTTGTATATGTTATTATGTATGCAAGGTGTTGGTCATTGTTACATTCGTGTTGACGTGCAGAAGTTGTTGATATGCAATTCGTATTTTCATGCATGAGGTTGATATATTGTTATTATTATACATGTATCATGCTAATCTGGTTGATCTTGCAAATGAGATATCCTACCCTAAACTATACTGAGGTATGTTGGTTATATTTATGTTTGGTTTATCTGACATGATATACTTTCAGGAAGAAGAGGATCAAATATGACTATAAAAATGATGGATTACAGTTCACGAGACTCCCCTTACAGATTAGATGAACAACGAAGTGATGAGTACTCTTTGGACATAGAAAACACTTTGATAAGTTTAAAGGAATAAACCAAAAGTTGTAAAGAATAAAATGATAGAATAATTCAATCACAAGAGATACTTGACAAGGCATAGGAGAAACACGCAGAATTCAATGCATTCATCCTTTAGAGCTTGTCATATTTGCAAAGACATGGAGAACCACGATGAGTTATGGGTCAGAGGAAAAAACTAATGGGGCATATGGCAGTAGGTCTCATGGTGGCATAGGATGGATAGAGATGACACGGTCAAAGATGCCAAGTTCTTCGATACACTTGACAGGAGATGTGACGGACATGGGTTCTATTCTAGTTCTAGTTTAGATAGATATCATGGTCATCATCATTATCATCCTTACAAGAGGAATGATAGGGGATATTATCCATGTGATTTCAAGAAATCCAAGCCACCTACATTTGATGGAGAGCTGAAGAAACTAGAAGATGTAGAGGCACGGTTGCTTGGGATGAAGAAATTATTTGAGCTGCATGATTACACAAAGAACATGAAGGTTAGGATAGCTATTTTTAGCCTCAAAGGGAAAGAAGACATCTAGTGGGAAGATGTGAAGCGGGTTAGAGACATCAAGATAAAGGAGTTGAGTTGGAATGAATTCAATAGACTCTTCTAAAAGAAGTGTTTTCCATGGAGGTACTCCAAATTTATGGACAAGAAGTTCAATGAGTTAAAGATGGGATCGATGATAGATGTGGATTACATGACTAAGTTCCTAGATTTATTAAGATATATATACCCTATCTTTAGAATGTGAAAAGGATGTGAAAGCCAAAGTTCAGAGATTTGTCAGTGAATTACCATTAGCATTTAAGGATCAGATTGAGTATGATGAGCCTTGGTCATTTTTAGAAGCCATTGGGAAGTTGAAACAATGTTATGAGAAATCAAAGTGTAAGACAGAGTATTAGCAGGGTTGGAAAGGGACACAAAAGACTAAAGGTAAATGAACATTGAATTGAACAAGATGTTGAGATGTAGGTGAGAAAGAGAATGGTGTTCCTTACAAGAAGTTTAATTTAGTTGTGAAGGGACATGGGTCATGGCCTAGAGAGCAGCAGAATAGAGGTTGTGGTAAGGGATAGTTGCAGTGTTGGATATGTGGCAAGGAGCATCTCAAGGAGGATTGTTTATCGTATCAGTGTGGTAGGCCTCAAATCTATAATGCACAGGATGTGTAGACAATTGGGGATGTTGGACAAAGAATTCCTCAGATCTATGTAGCATTCTATAACAGTGATGTGGATCACTAGGAATCTATTATTGAGATTGACGGTAAGCTTGGCAATCAAGTTTTTTCTATTTTGATTGACCTTGGATCTAATTATAGTTATGTTAATCCTGACCTGGTGGATAAGTGGGGTTTGAGAAAAGAAGTGCATGCAAAGTATTGATTAGTGCAGTTGGGTACAAGTACTAACAAAAGAGTTCATCATTGGGTAAGAGCTTGTGCATTTGGGTTGAATGGTATACTTACATCAAGGCATCTGAATGTACTTCCCTTTGGATCATACAATATGCTTTTGGGTATGGATCGGTTGTATCTTCATAGGACTAAGGTGCATTTCTATGAGAAGGCTATTGAGTGTTTGGATGATAATGAAGAACAAAGAATATTACAAGGTAAGAAGAAGGCAACATCAATTAGAATGGTTACAACTATGGAAGAAAAGCATAGTTGTAGGAAAGGATTTGTGTTATTTTCAGTTCAATCTCCAATGATAAAGGTGAGGATTTTGAGGATGAAAAAGTCTAGAAGATGTACTTAATCTTGTAACAATTTCAGGACATGTTTCCACCAAATATTTCAGAGTTTCCACCTTAGATGGAAGTGGAATTTTATATTGATTTGGTACTAGGAGTAGCACAAGCACCAAAGAGACCTTACATAATGAGCACTCCAGAGTTAGTCGAATTGAAGTTGTAATTGAAGGAAATGCTTGATAAGGGATGCACTAGGCCAAGTTTATTGTCGTGGGGTGCACCAATATTGTTTGTGAAGAAGGAGGATGGTACTCTTAGGTTATGCATTGAATATAGGAAGTTGAACAAGGTAACCATCAATAACATGTATATGTTGCCAAGGACTGATGACTTGTTTGATCAATTGAAGGGGGCAGCAATGTTATTGAAGATTGATTTGACATCAGGTACCATCAAGTACACATTAAGGAAGAGGATATCTGCAAGACTGATTTCTAGAATATGTATGGGCATTATGATTTTGTTGTGGTTCCTTTTCTTTTAACTAATTCTCCAGCTACTTTCATGTGTTTGGTGAATAGTGTGTTATGTCCTTATCCAGAACATTTTGTTATTGTATTCATTGATGATATATTAATATATTCTAAGAATGAGGAATAGCATGTTGCACACTTAGGAGTAGTATTGAGTTTGATAAGAAAGAATTAGTTGTATGCCAATATTAGTAAGTGCAGATTATTTTAGATAGATGTTCATTACTTGGGGTATGTTGTTTCCAAGGAAGACATAGCAGTCGATCTAGAAAATATAAGAGTTATCACAGAATAGGTGATTCTTAGAAATGTGGATGAGATCATATCATTCATGGGGTTAGTAAGTTACTACAAGAGGTTCATCAAGAAATTTTCACAAATTTGTTAAAAAATGCAGCAAGAAATTCTCAACTTGATTTTACCTTGATTAAATTGAGAAAATTGAATTTCCATGTCAATAGAAAAATTGGATGCAGTTAACTTGTGTGACATGGCTTGTGTCACCCAGCTTAGTCATTAAATTCAAGTTGGAGGAGTTAGAGTTTAGTTAAGCACGTGTGATTGCTAATTTATATCAATAAAGGTCAGTTATTTCAATTTCTTTTCAGTTAAACTAGTTCCAACTGTTGGAGGAACTAGTGGAAGGTCAGTTGTGAAATGGGACTTTAGTCAAACTCAGTGATCATCTAATTAACTAATCAATCAGCCCAAAATATCTAGTGCATGGAAATAATTCGAGTTCCCCAACTTTGGTGGATATTCCAACTAGTGTAATATCAGTTGTAGACTAGTCTTGAGTGTACATGTGTTGCAAGCAGTCAAATGATCAACCTTGGGAATTGCACAATCAATTTGAGTAATTTCCTAAAAAATAGGGGCCTAATTTGTCAACGAATTATTCAAGGAAAGAGGGGCTCAAGTAGAGGCATGAATTGACTAAGTCTAGATCAAAGCTTCTCAGTGAGCAAAGAGATAGGTTATTCACTTGCAGGTTGTGCTCAGTTGGACAAAGAAATTTTAATACATATCTATTCATCAGATTAATGTAAGTAGGCATTGGGATTTTTAGTAGATTTCTTTCCCTGAAAAAAAATATTTTCTGCATGTGTGTTATTTCTCATTGCATGTTTGTGATTGATGTTCTAAATTGTGAATTGAATTCTGCAGAGAAGTAGAGTAGGTTTATGTCTTGTGATTTTGATTAAAACTTCATGAGAAGTTGTAAATATACACCATAATTTCTACATGCTATCGGATCAAGATTCACATTAGATCAGGAATTTCGAAGTGTTTTCTCAGGAGGTTTGAATTTGCAGTTCAGTGTAGAGGGATCTCTTCAAAGATGAGAAGATGAACTTCAATGGGCTGAGGATATACAGTATTCCTTGGAAGGAAAATCTAATTTCATCACATGGAATGATCACATGGAGGTGGTATTGGATGATAATGGATTACTAGAATACATCAAGAGAGACTTTGCAAAACCAGCGAAATCTGATGTCTAGAACCTTGCTTAGTGGAAGAAAGATGTAGACAAGGTGCGGAGAATAATATTGGAGGGAGTACGGGATCACATTTCTGCCAATATCCATGGGAAAGAAACTCTTTATGCGATGTGGAAAGCACATAAAAAAAAAATTTCCAGAATAGCAGTGACCATAGGAAACTGGTGCTTAAGGATAAAATTTGAAATATCAAGATGCAAAAGAATGATATTATTCAAAAGTATCTGAGCAAGTTCACACAAGTTCATGATGAGATTGCAGGAGTTGGTGTTACTATTTTAGAGTATGATTTGGTAAGCCCGTACCTTTTGGGCCTTCCCAAGAGCTGGCATAGCTATCAAGATTCAGTGAAAGGGAGGGAGAAACTACCGAATTGGGAACGCTTATGGTCCAATTTGGTACAGGAGGAAATAAGGTAGAATAAAAGAGATGGGACTTCATCCAAGGGTGAGGATGAATAAATATTTGCATTCGTCAGAAAGGGAAAGAAAGGAAAAGAGAAGAAATCTCAAACCAACGTAGAATCCAGCCAAGGGGGAAAGAAGAAAGATTTTTCCAAAATTAAATGCTTCCATTATCATGAATTCAAGAACTATGCCACAAAATGCTCACACAAGAAGGAAAGAAAGAAGACTGCAGGAGGAGGAGCACGGGAAGCATCGGCTTCATAGTTCGATCTTGACTTTACCTTTATCACGTGCATGGCCAACACAGTGATGGGGAGCGTGTGGTATTTGGACTCGGGTGCCTCGTTCCACATGATAGGGTGTAGAAACTTTTTTCGGTGACCTGTTGGAAAAATATCTTGAGATGCACATTGAGCTAGGGGATGAAGGAAGATACAACATGGCTGGGATTGGTACAATCACCTTTCAGAGGGATTCATCCTCCCCTCTCAGGCTCAAGGATATCACGTATTTTACGGGCCTAAAGAAAATTATCATCTCTATTACATTTTTGGAAGATAATGGTTATGATGTGATCTTCAGCGAAGAAAAAGAATTCCTGAGACACATAGCCATAGGACAGGTGAAGCAGATCAGGGTCTATGTGAAGAACTTGTATAAGTTGTATGTGGAATATTGTGTTTCATGAAGCACTAAGGTGGACAATGTGTAGGGCCGTGATGTCGATGAATTTTGGCATAAAATACTTTTCCATTTACATCATGGCACCTTGAATATTAAGTACCAAATAACCATTGGCCTTCCCAAAGGAGCACTTAAGAAACAAGATGTACGCAAAGGATTTACCTTGGGGAAGTAAACAAAATCCACATTCCATGATCAAGACAATAAAGCATATGCAATCTTGGAAAGGACCCACTCTAATTTCTTTGGACCTTTCTCAAAACATCCACTGCCAGACACAAATGTTTTTTCATTTTTGTTGATGACTTCTCATGGAAGTGTTGGATCTTGTTCATGCTAAATAAATATGAGATATTCTCCAAGTTCTTAGAATTCAAGGCATTGGTTGAGAAAGAAACCAATAAGAAGTTGAAGGCTCCCATGAGTGATAATGGAGGTGAGTACATGTTGAATGAATTCAAAAAACATTATGTGAAAGAAGTCATTCGACGAGAGTTGACAACACCCCACAACCCACAATAGAATGGCGTGGCTGAGATAAAAAATCGTAGCATTGTGGCAGTAGTGATGGTGATGTTGCATGACAAAGCCTACCTATGCATTTGTGGGTTGAGGCATGCAACACAATAATATAATTGTAGAACCAGAGTCCTCATTGGATTCTTGGTATGATTAGATCGGAGGAGGATTTCTCAGGGAGGAAGCCAGATGTGTCACACTTTAGGATTTTTGGAGCCTTTGTTTGATACCATGTCTCCAAAAAATCAAGGAAAAAGCTTAAGCTGACAACAGAATTGGGGGTATTTTTGGGTTACAAAAAAACTCCTCACAACTATCGTGTGTAATTTCCATCCCTCAAAATGAAAGTTGTGTGAAGGAATATAAAATTTGATGAGGAGAAAGCGATGTGGTGTTCTCTTGAGAGGGAGCTTCAGATCCAACCAGAAGAGGATATTTTAGCTCCAAAGGAGGAGGTTCAGGAAGTTTTGGAGAAACAAAAAATTGAGGAGCAGAGAGTGGAGATATCCACTTAAGAAAAACCATCCAAAAAACCCAGAAAAAGAACCAGGGAAGTTGAAATACTTGTGTAGGATGTGATGGAGAATGTGGGGGCTCCTTCAAATTTGTGCAGGTAGATAAGGTCACTTGAACGGTACAATGGCTACATGGCTCTAATGGCTGAGCTTGTAGAGACTGAGCCATCCTCTTTCAAGGAAGAAGTATAGCAACATGTATCGGTTGATGCAATGGTGGAAGAATATGAATCCATTGTAAATAACAGTGTTTGGGGAGTGGTCCCAAGACTAGCAAATGAATCAATAGTGGGTTTGAGATGGATATTCAAGCTGAATAAGGCATTAAATGGAAGCATAGAGAATTATAAGGCTAGATTTGTGGCCAAGGGATGCTCTCAAGTTGAGGGAATTGACCATGAGGAGACTTGTGCTCCTATAGCAAGGTACTCATGCATTAGAGAAATTATTGCACTGGATGTGTAGATGGGGTGGAAGATCCACCAGGTGGATGTAAGAAAATCATTCCTCAATGGGTTTATTTAGGAGGAGGTGTACATCGAGCAACCAGGAGGTTTTGAGACATTTGATTGGGAGTCTCATGTGTGCAGACTCAAGCGAGTGTTGTACGGTCTCAAACAAGCACCTCATGCTTAATACACTAGGATCCTGGGTAGTCCATATCTTCCGATGTGAGTAAGCCTTACCAAGGGATGGACTGCCCAGGATGGGGTTGCCAGTGGAACCTAGAAGGTGAGTGACTGCATGAAGTGGGTGGTCGGATTCTCGAGGGAATGTGTAGCAGAGAAGGGAAGGTAAGGATAGATTTTTTTTGTCATTAGAATTGCGAGATGGAATCAGATGCACATTGGGAGTGCGCTCTAGAACAATGAGCAGGTAACTATTCACTGAGAGGTCAAGTGGCATGGGATTGTAGAGTTTGGCATTGGATGGAGATTTGACTTTGTAATGGATTCTGGACTTCCTGGGAAGGAGGTGAATCCTTGTATTACTTGAGGGTGGAGGTCTAAGCCTCTGGATTCCCTTATTATGGATGCAGGCATCATATTCTTTTATTTGTTGGTTGAGAAAATGTGCATATGTGTATATGTGGTTATTGTAAATACCGTAATGAGCTATGTTATAAAGCTCCAGTATGTGGTATGTTGTCATGTTGTCATGATGTTTTGATATTGAGCAGGTCTCTAATTTTAAATACTGCAATGAGCTATGTTATAAAAATCCATGGGAAGTATATTTTATTTTCAACAGCCTTTTGCTTATAAGTGTCATTGAACACCAAGGATAGTGTTCCCCTAAGGCAGAGGGTTTTGTAACAACCCTCGTGAAAATTCCATGTAAAACTATATAAATATCACGGATGATGGGACACGTATTTCAATATGAATGGTGGGCAGGACATCATAGTGGGTGTTCATTTCATTGTTTATGGCTAAGGAAATTGGAAAAGGTAATGGCTAAGGCTCTAAAAAGGCTTGAGGCGTTAATTGGCATTTTATTTATGAAAATAATGGAAATTAGGAGAAAAGGAAGGTGAAAGGTCACAAGTTACATGTGAGGAGGAAAATGAATGAAAATAATGGAAAATGAAGAAGATAGAGGCGTCATTAATAAAAAGGCTTCTGAGGATAAGTGGGAAATCTTGGTCAATGAAGTCTTGATCAGTTCAGTTTTGGAGTTCTTTCATTATTCTCTCTCTCTCTCTCATACTCTTGGATACTTAGAGTTATTTAGTCAATTTAGTGTGTCCTAAATTGCTACATAAGTTATCAATCCGGGAGCCATAAATTGGTGAAGTGTAGTGCACTATATGTGCAAGACAACCTTTTTCTTACCTCACTGTTTTCAATTTTTATCTTTTTTTGGGGTTTTGTTCTTGTTGGTATCCTAAAGTGTTTAATGCAAATGGAAATCATATTCTAAATTTTTAATAATACTTTTAAAGATCAAGTGTGGATGTAGAATTGAAGACAAGGTTTATGCCTCTTATGGTAATTTCCAAACTTAGAACTTCAAAGATCTCAAAACATGTTGTCTACAAAATCAAAGCTTTGAACAAAAGTGTAAAGATGAAACTACATAAATTAAGCTAAAGATAAAGTACTGAAAATGAGGTTACTATCTCTGCTTTCCATCTAATTACAAAATTGAAATCTAATAAACATTGCACTCAAAACCAAAAAGTAAAGACGCTGAAAACTAGTCACTAATTTCACCCATAATCACAATATTTCGTCAATTAACTTCTAAAATGGGGTTAAGCTAAAGACTCCGGAAATATCATCATATGGAATGAAAGAATGATATTTAAACTATCTACTTGCAGACTAATGAAAGAAAAATCAATTACTTCACCTATAATCACAATAGCTCACCAATTAACATTCTAAAACAGGGTTAAGCTAAAGGCTCTGGAGATATCATCATATAGCATCAAGAACTAATATCTAAAATATCTACTTGTAGACTAATGAAAGAAAAATCAAATTAATTCACCTATAATTGTAATAGCTCGCGAATTAACTTCTAAAACAGGGTTAAGCTAAAGGCTCCGGAGATATCAACATATAGCATGAAGAACTGATATCTAAACTATCTAAAAGTAGTAAACAAATAACACTAAAATAAAAGCATAACAACTGGAATTAAAAACTAAAGTGCAGCAGAGGAAGCAAGTCTCAAATCAGCACTTGATGCAAAAACTAAATTAAAAAGCTTGAGCATAACCTATCCTGAAATGCATTGATCAGTGTTAGTGGAAAATATAACAATGTTGCAAAAACATGTACAGGAGTAAAATGATTAATACCATAAACAAAACATGAGAAATGTACAGCTCAAATAAGAGAAATTATACATGAAAACTATAGAAAATGAAAGAATAACCTCAACTACACAGGGGCCCTCTGCACAGCCTTGGATTAACACGCTGTCACTTCAAACCACGCTTTTAAATAGTCATATGAAAAACAGAGTTTTGTATTTTGGAACAGAGGATATGTCTCTCGGTTACAACAGAAAAATAACACTAGAACAACAATATCTAGACTAACTACTTGTGTTGCAAACTCTTATATTTATAGAGGAAATAGATAACTATATTTTGGAGAAAATTCTTCAGCAATGGACATTTGAACAGGTCAGAATCCGGAAGTTCGGCCTCTTGGTTTCCATGAACAGTAAATCTACGCAAAGTGGATGGTTGATTACGTTATAGAGATGGCCTGTAGGTGGCAAAAATGGATCCATGAGTTCAGGAACAGCTTCAGGCTTCCTTGCATGCTAGAACAGAGTCCTAGTTGACCTAGGACTTCTCTGTTGACCACCCTTTGACCGATACCTTTGTTCATGAATTCATCTAAGCAAATAGGACCTTGTCCATGTGTGGATCATTTCTGAGCTACCCATGTGTCTCGTTTCTCCTGCCGACACCTGTAACCTATAGAACAATGCAAACGACTACCAAATTGCAAGTTAGTTGCGGAAAGTGGCTACATTCCTTAGCTAATGAACAAAACCTAAATCAAATAGCACACACAATGATATAGTTTGAAAATCACTCAAATGCACTCCTGAAATCAATATGTAACAACTTTTGATAGCTTATGAGGAACTGATATGGAAAAATAGAAGAGAAAAGGTTTAGGAAAATGAGTAGAAGAGAGGTAGTTCTAGGGCTCAACATACCCCCATTGTGAAGATGTTGCATGTCCTCATGCAACCCAAACTGTGACTATCCTTCCTTCAATTCATCTGCTCTGAGACTTCTGCTAATACATCTAACCTTTTATTTTTCTTCCTTGATGTCACTGTCATCCCAGGCTTCATCATAAAGCACCTATATTTGAGATTGATGAGGGCTTTGCTCAACCTCCTATTCTTCTTCTTCAATTTTCTATTTTTCTTATTTCATAATCCTAAATGCAGCATGGTATTGTCATGGATAATTTTGTCCAAATTGTTTTGCTCGTTTAATGTCTCATTTTCCTTTTGGATATGTCTATTCAAGACTTCCAGTTCATAGATTTCTTGTTTTAATGATTGGAATCAAAGTTTCCTGAGTTGTACCAAGCTAATTAGATGAAGTTCTCTATTTTGTTGCAGTCTTTTCCAATGATTCAATGAAATCATACATTTGTTGCTAAATTTGATCAATTTTTGGTGTGGTCTTCCTTGGACTGATTTCAAAATATAATTGAGGAGAAGGAGAATATTATGGACTATGATCAGGAGGAGTGTTTTCTGGTGACTGATCTAGAGTTTCACCTTCCAGGTCTATGAAATGAGCTCCTTTGATTTGTGTTTTCTTCAATTTTCCCTTTAATCTAGACCTCCTTCTTAAACCTTGTGAGCTTGTGTCTCCCTTTTCTATACTCTGTTTCTCCTTCCCTTTTTCTTTTGCCTTAGTTGAGTATTCCTTAAGATGAACTAGTCTCTTAACAAGTACTTGTTCTTCCTCTAAAGAAGGCTCTGGGGTTTGATAAATATCTTCAATACTCCTTTTCCCTTTCTATTTTACTTGTTTTCTAATCTCAGTCAATGTTTCAAAAAGCATTTCTTCTTTACTAGTTTCCTTGGTTATACTAGTAGGAGTATCTTGGATGGTTAAATTTGTTCTTTTGCTCCTACTGTTCCTTGTTGAACTTCCCTCAAGTACTTCAGGAGGGTCCTGGAAGAAATTCCTAACTAAGAATTTTTCCCATGTATCCTTCCTCTCTTTCAATTGATTTTCAACCAGAATTTTAATAAGGCCATGATGATAGAGAGGAGGCTCCACATCATCTAGATTCTTTTTCATAGTAGTAAACATTTTTCTCAAACTACTCAACAAGAAATAAGGAAGATTGATGGTTTCACTCTCCAAGAAATCCATTAATAATCTTATATGGTACATGTACATAGAGCCATACCTTCCCTCACACATAATGAATTTCTAAATTATCAACAACAAACTAGTCCATTTTTCCTTTAGGGCTGAAACAGGAATTCCTTGTTTAAAAATGGATATGTCCATACCTGGGTTATGAAGAATGACCCTCCAGACCTTTTCATCGAAGTCCTTATTCTTAAACCATCATTCTCCTTCTTGTGGAAGCTCTTTTGTTGCTCCAATGGATGACTCTGTTATCGGGAATTTGATGTCCCCAATTTCGACTTCAATACCATTGAAGGATCTTCCAAACGTTTTTGTGACTTCCTTATTATGACCCTTGAACTTCTGAATAAACTGCAACCATATTTCCTTCCTTAATTTTGCAGATAGCCCTCCATAAATTTAGCTCCATCAAGCTCTATTCTTACTATAAGACCCATTCCTCCTTCTTACTTCGAAGATATCTCTATAGATGATGGTTTCACGGGAGCAAAACGGTTATATGAGCGGAAAATGGACAAGGGCTATGGAGAAAACCAGTGGTTAAAAAGAGAAAAGAATGCGTAGCATGCAATGAGAGTGAGTTCACGAAGCAGAATTCTGTATAAAACAAACCATTAATCATAAAACTCGGTATGAAAGTGTGGAGGCAGAGTGAGACTGGCGAAACTGAATAGAGTTTGAAATAGAAGGCTACGGAGTGGACGTCGATAGATTTATAAAATGACTGTGGAGTGGAACTTCAGTGGAAGATAGTTGTAGTCAATCAGCTCACATCTGCATGATTAGCCATTTTAACAGGTGTAATGCGGATATACGACTAAGTACGAGTTAAACTCGGGAGAGGATTATGAGACCGTTAGAATTGATTCGGAGGGTATGGTGGAGTTAAGGTAGCTATCAAATCAAATCATTACACATTACAGAGCTTTTGATTTACAAACTATACAAATTATGTGTTTGAAATGCTATTTGAAAATGGTTTTTCTCATACCTTGGAATCATACCTCTTTTGTTTGCTAACTTTTGATTGGTTGCCTCAGTAGGTGCTTTTAGGTGCTGACATCTTCAAAAGATATTCCTCTTCCATACCCGCATCTTGCTTTTATCATTATTTGGAAAATCACTTGACTACCACTTTAGAGTAACAAAGGATTAGCTGCAGAATCAACAATCAATTGCAGAATCAGAATTCAGTTGTGGAATCAGAATTCAGTGCGGAAACTGACATAGTGAATAACATATGATTTGGCAAAATGAATGGAAATGAATGGAAATGAGAAATGAATGTATGAATGATACATGGAAAGTTGAACATGAAGATAAACTGAAAGAAATTTTATTGATGGAATGTGGTGGCGAGATGGAATGAAATGAAATGAAATGGAATGAAATAACTATAAGTGAAATGAGAGATTTTTTTTGGAAAATGTAGGGCATCTAAAGCTTCTGATTTTCGTCCTATATTTTCTGTATAAGACTGCCAATCAGTGATTGGTTTTCAAGCTTATACATTATTACTATTATTATTATTATTATTTTTTAGATGATGATGAAAAGAACAAAGACTAGGCTGGCGGAAAAGAATGATTCTTCTTCACCAACCTCATTGCAAAATTATCTTGAAAGATTTTAATAAACTCCTCCTTTGAGAGTGGCCTATGATAGATCTTCAATCTGTGACCATTCGCAATGAGAGGAGTTTGATGCTCATCATTTTTTTTTATTCTTACTACAGTTCCATTGCTAAAAACTTTTTCAATCTCATATGGCCCAAGCCAATGAGTCTGAAATTTACCTTCAAAATATTTGAACTTGGAATCAAATAACAATCCCCAATCTCCTTCTTGAAACTTTTTGTCCTTGATCTATTTTTCATGCCACTTAGCCCTTCGATGTTGAACTAGATCAGTTCTTTGAATTGCTTCTTGTCTGATCTCATCTAGTTCATTTAACTACTCCAGTCTATGCTTTTGGGCTTCTGATAGATCCATTCCCAATTGAACTGCCATCTTGAAGGTCTTAAATTGGAACTCAATGGGGAGCAGAACTTCCTTCCCATAAACAAGTTCATAGGGAGTGTGTCTTGTTGTGTTCCTCCATGTAGTTATGTAGGCCCATAAGGCTTTAGGAAGCCTTTCTGCCCAATCTCTTCTGTGTAGATGAATAGTATTGGTAATGATGCCTTCAATTACTTTGTTTGTGGACTCTACTTGACCATTTGCTTGTGGATGATAAGGATTGAATTTTCTATGCTTGACCTTGTACTCTTCCATCAGCTTCTCCATCATTCTGGATGTGAATTGACTTCCCTGATCTATCACAATTTCTCCTGGAACACCAAAGTGAGTAAAAATATCCTCATAAAGAAAATTAACAACTGAATTTTCAGTAGCAGAAAATAACGCTTTGGCTTCTACCCATTTAGTGAAATAATCAGTGCATACCAATATATACTTTTTCTATTTAGATGGAGGATTAATAGGTCCAATAAAGTATAAAGCCCATTTCTCAAAGGGTTCGATGAGTACCTAAGGTTGTAATGGCATCTCGTTTCAAGGGATAGGTTTCCCTACCCTTTGGCAGCTGTCACACCTTTTGACATATTGTTTTGCATCTTTGAAGAGGGATGGCCAATAATATCATAAATACAGGATTTTATAAGCTGTCCTCTTGTTAGCAAAGTGTCCACCGCATGGTTCATCATGACATTCTTTGATAATATCAGGGATTTCATCTTCCATAACACATCTTCTGATCACAAAGTCTGGCCCTGTTTTAAACAATTTGTTAGAAACCCATGAATATCTTGAACTTTCTTGAATAATCTTTCTTCTTTCACTAGGAAATAAATGTGGAGGTAGTTTCCTTATAGCCAAATAGTTAACCATATCTATAAACCAAGGAGTTTTCGTAGTTATTGCAAATAAGTATTCATTAGGAAACTTATCCTGTACAAGAGAATCTTCTTTGATATTCTAAATCCTAGACATGAAATCAACAACTGTGTTTTATTTCCCTGGTCGATCTAACACAGTAATATTGAATTCCTATAAAAGTAGGAAACATCTTGTAACTTTTCCATTAGTAATAGGTTTGTTCTAGATATCTAGTTGTAGAATGATCTGTATGAATAAAAGTTTCATAGCCTGTTATATAATGTATGAACTTATTAATTGCATGAACAACAACTAAGAACTCTTTTTCAGTCACAGTATAATTCAACTCGGTGGGATCAAATTTTTACTGGTATAGTAAATGACATAAGGAACCAAGTATTTTTGTCCCAATACAGCTCCTAGAGCTGTATCTGAAGCATCTGTATAAATATGGAAAGGAAGTTTCCAATTTGGTCCTCTCAAGATAGGTGATTCAGATATTCTTGTTTTCAAAGCTTCAAATGCTAATTAGCAATCAGGACTCCATTTGAATTCACAATATTTTGTAAGTAGTTCGAAGAGTGGAGATGTTATTTTGGTAAAGTTTTCTATAAATCTTCTATAATATCTAGTAAATCATAGAAAAATTCTAACATCTTTTTGACAGTTTGGAATAGGTAACTTGGAGATGACTTCAACTTTTGATTTATCTACTTTAATCCCATCCCCTGAAATCTGATGTCCCAAAACAATACATTCAGTAAACATCATAAAGCATTTTTCATGGCTTAATGAAAGGTTTGTTTCTTTACATCTTATAAGGACTTTTTCCAAATTTTCTAAGGCTTCTTCAAATATATTACCATAGACTGTAAAATCATCCATATATACCTCTACAAAATCATGGATTAGATCAGAAAAAATTCCTAGTACTGCTCTTTGGAATGTTGTTGGTGCATTGCATAATCCAAAAGGAAGCACTCGGTAGGCAAAAGTTCCCCATGGACAGGTAAATGTGGTTTTATCCTGATCTTCAGGTGCTACCTGCATTTGATTATAACCACTAAAACCATCCAGAAATGAAAATTACTTTTTGCCTGCTAATGTATCTAATACTTGATCGATAAAGGGCAAAGGAAAGTGATCCTTTAAGGTTTCTTTATTCAATTCCCTGTAATCAATGCACACCCTCCATTTACCATTCTTTTTGGGTACTATCACCAAGGGAGAAACCCATCGGCTATCAGAGATTGGGTAAATGAAGTTCACATTGAGTAATTTTTGGAGCTCTTCTTTCACAATCTCCCTAAGATTCGGATTCATCCTTCTCTGAGGTTGTCTGATTGGTCTATTGTTTTCCTCAATATAGATATGATGGATGCAAGTCTTAGGGTCAATACCTTTCATATCAATATACTCCCATGCAAATGCAGCAGAATGTTTTTGTAAGATTTTGGTTAGCTCTTCCCGTTGTACCTTTTCCAATTTTTTGTTAATATTCAATGTTTTACCTGGAAAAATTTCAACTGCAGAACTGACAAACTCTTCCATAGAGTAGAGGGACATTTGCCTTGATGAAAAATATTTGATATCAGAATCTAACTAAAATTGTGTGTAATCATATTCTGAAGATGTTTCAAAATTTTCTAATGTATTCAAGATTTGACTATCTTCACTAACTTCAGAGAGAGTAAAGACAGGTTGTATAGTATCTTCATCATCGACCCATTCATTGTCTCCTACTTCTATAATTGCTTTTGTTGGAGGATACAAAGTGAATTTCTTTGTTGAACTACCATTAGTTGTAGCTAGCCAAGGTCTTCCTAAGATGAGTGGGTGCCCTCCTAGATTACTCTTGGGAGTCAAAATCATGAAATCTACTGGATATTCCCAAGAATCTAAGGAGACAAAAATATCTTCTAGTACACCATCTAGTTTCATTACTGATCTATATGAAAGTTGCAGTAAGGTAGGTGTGAAAAGAAGGTTATGAAGTTTAAGCTATTCCATAGTCTGTCTACTCATAATGTTTATAGTAGCCCCTAAGTCAATCAATGTATTTGGAATTTCTATCCCATTTATGTGTGTCTTGACAATTAGACTACCTGGATCCACATATTTCTACATGGTAATATTTCCCATCATGATATCTGTTATTTTTCCTACCAGGTGAATTCTTTTTGTGTCTCTTGGTTTCTTACCTGGTCTTTTGATACTCAACTCCTTGATTGTTTTTGCTAGAATAGGAATCTCTCTAATGGATTGTAGCAAGGGAATATTGATATAGACATTCTTTAATTCATCTAGGAAATCATATTCAGGCAACAGGATTTGTTTTTTCACCCCCTTGCCAATTTGTAATCTTTCAAGAAAAGGAGGTGTGGATGTAGATACAGTTTGCTCAACTAGAGGAGTTGTGGGGGTTGACTCTTTTTGTTTTTCTTTTTGAATGGTTTGGTTTTGAATGGATGTTTCTTCAAAACTTTTATTGACTTTCAAAAAATCCTCCTCAGAAACATCTTGCTCTTGAACATCTATAGAAGGTTTTTCCTTTTCTAAAATCCTTCTAGATCTAAGTTGAACATCATTAAGATCTAGTGGAACAATCATGTAGGTAGGAAATTGTTGTCCTTCTACCATGTAAGCATTCTGAAGGTTTTTTTTGTTGGGATTTGGTAATGGTTGGGCTGGTAGTTGATTTGGCTTTTGTTGAAATGGAAGCAAGAGTTGAGGATTTTTTTTTTTTTTGAGGAGGTTGTTGTTGTGGAAATGGCAATGAAAGTTGTGGGCTTTGATTTGGAAGTTGTGGATTTTGTTTTTGATGCTGTGGGAGAGGATAGCCTTGATAAGATGGAAGATATTGATAATATTGAGCAAATCTCCCATAAGGATTTTGTACCCCTTGTGCTCATGATTGAGATTGACACTGATTTTGAGGTTGGGGCCAAGGTTGTTGCCAAGAATTCAAATTTAGTGGGGGCTAAAAATTCATAGGATTATTAAATCCTTGATTTTGTTTCCCTTCCCAAGGTCTTCTTGAAATGAAACAAAGAGATTCTACTAAATTTGGGTCCTCCTAAAATACAGCTTTGAGTCCTAGGATTGAAGGACAATCCTTGGTCTCATGACTTTTTGAGCAAATCATACATGTTTCTACAACTTTTGCATCCAAGGGACATTCCCTTAGAGCATTTTTCTTTCTACATTTTGGGTAAAAGATGGCTAAGGCATCAGCTTCTATTTTTTGCTTGTTTTGAATTTTGAGGGTGTCTAGCTATTCACTAAAGCTCCCTAGAATGTTAATTTTGAACTCATCAAGCATATTGCCAATCTCTGCCCTACTTATTGTTCTAGTTGCAGATTTGTTTGCTCTAATAAGAGAAGGATCTCTAGGCCCTTTTCCAGTTTTATATTTCCCCTTGAGAGATGGACACATAGTTTTGCTATGTCACTTAGTGGAAGTTGAGAGATATCTCCCTTCCCCATCATGTTTAAAATATCTATCCATTCATCTCTAATGGCTTTCAATAAAAGGGCTTTCAAGGTTTCCTCATCTAAATTGGTCATTTCTGCTCTCTTTAAGTTGTATTGAAACCTTTCAAAGCAAATCCTCCAAGTTCTCATATTCTTTTTGCATCATTTTGAATACCTCATCCTTATGATTAGTAAGCATACAATAATCTAGATATCTATCCAAAAATGCTTGCCTCATATCATTCCAATTCCTAATAGATTGAGTGACTAATCCCATAAACCATTTCAAAGTAGCCCCTTTCAATGTTGAAGGAAATAGTTTGAGTTTTTGAGAGTCTTCTAGATAGTCATGGGTTCGGCATAAGACTTCAAACTCAAATAGAAATGTCTCAAGATCCTCACTTCGCAATCCATAAAAGTTTGGGAGGATAGATGGTGAAATGTTTTTCCTTGTTGTATGGGTTTCATCATCAACTATAGGAAATCCAAATTAGTTATCTCCTTCCCTATTTCCCCCATTATTACCTCTACCTCTACCACCTCCATTATTTCCCCTACCTCTACCTCTACCCCCTCCTCCAAATAGTGAAAATTCTCCATCTTGTACTTCTTCTACCATGATAGTTTCCTCAAAATCTTCTGGTTCTTCTATTAATGGTTGATGAGAGAGAGTCTCTACCTCTTCTTCTTCTCTAGGTGATTCTACTTCTTTTACTACAATAGGTTCCCCTATAGAGGTGAAGAAGGGTTATTCTCCTAGGTCAAATTAGTAGAGAGTGTGGGAGAATATTCTAATTCAGCCGCTGCCCCTTGAATTCCAGGAATCATAAGGCTAGGAGTATGAGTCTAGGATGGTGGTGTATCTTGTCTATTCCTTGAAGTAGTTGGAGTTGTAAAAATCAAACTTTTGCCCCTAGCTATAAACCTTCCCCTAGAATCTCTTTCTCTATACATGTCATTTTTATTTTTATTTTTATTTTTAATGATATTTTTAATTGCGCTAATAATGCTTTTTCTAATCTTCCAAATCACACTAGGTGTAAGAAGAGAGCATACTCAAGAAATTATTGAAATAATAACTCTCTTTTTTGATCCTCCATATCACACTAGGTGCAAGAGGAGAGCATACTTCAAGAAATTATCAAATTTTCCCTATTTTTTTTTTAATGTAAGAGATAGGATACCTAGTTACACTTCGCCGACAACATCGCCAAAATGTTTAGTCAATTTAGTGTGTCCTAAATTGCTACATATGTTATCAATCTGAGAGTCGTAAACTGATGAAGTGTAGTGCACTGTATGTGCAAGACAACCTTTTTCTTACCTCACTGTTTTTAGTTTTTATCTTGTTTTGGGGTTTTGTTCTTGTTGATCTCCTAAAGTGTTTAATGCAAATGGAAATCCTATTCTAAATTTTTAAGAATACTTTTAAAGATCAAGTGTGGATGTAGAATTGAAGACAAGGTTTATGCCTCTTATGGTAATTTCCAAACTTAGAACTTCAAAGATCTCAAAACATGCTATCTACAAAATCAGAGCTTTGAACAAAAGTGTAAACATGCAACTACATAAATCAAGCTAAAGATGAAGTACTGAAAATGAGGTTACTGTCTCTGTCGTCCATCTAATTACAGAATTGAAATCTGATAAACTATTGCACTCAAAACCAAAAAGTAAAGACGCTGAGAACTAGTCACTGATTTCACCCATAATCACAATATTTCGTCAATTAACTTCTAAAATGGGGTTAAGCTAAAGACTCCGGAAATATCATCATATGGCATAAAATAATGACATTTAAACTATCTACTTGCAAACTAATGAAAGCAAAATCAATTACTTCCCCTATAATCACAACAGCTCACCAATTAACTTCTAAAATGAGGTTAAGCTAAAGGCTCCGGAGATATCATCATATAACATGAAGAACTGATATTTAAACTATCTACTTGTATACTAATGAAACCAAAATCAGATTACTTCACCTATAATCACAATAGCTCGCCAATTAGCTTCTAAAATAGGGTTAAGCTAAAGGCTCCGAAGATATCATCATATAGCATGAGGAACTGATAACTAAACTATCTAAAAGCAGTGAACAAATCTCATTAAAATAAAAGAATAACAACTAGAATTAAAAACTAAAGTTCAGCAGAGGAAGCAAGTCTCAGATCACCACTTGATGCAAAAACTAAATTAAACATATTGAGCATAACCTATCCTGAAATGCACTGATCAGTGTTAGTGGAAAATATAACAATGCTGCAAAAACATGTACAGGAGTAAAATGATAAACAAAACATGAGAAATGTACAGCTCAAATAAAAGAAAATATGCATGAAAACTATACAAAACGAAAGAAGAACCTCAGCCACGCAGGGGCCCTCTGCATAGCCTTGGATTAACACGTTGTCACTTCAAACCACACTTTTAAACAGTCATATGAAAAATAGATTCTTTTTTATTATGGAACAGAGGATATGTCTCTCGGTTGCAACAACAAAATAACGCTAAAACAATGGCATCCAGACTAACTACTTGCATTGCAAACTCTTATATTTATAGAGGAAATAGATAACTGTATTTTGGAGAAAATTCTTCAGCAATGGACATTTGAACAGGTCAGAATCCGGAAGTTTAGCCTCTTTGTTGCCATGAACAGTAAATCTACGCAAAGTGGATGTTGGATTGCATTATGGAGATGGCCTGTAGGTGGCAAAAATGGATCCATGAGTTTAGGAATGGCTTCAGGCTTCCTTGCGTGCTGGAACAGAGTCCTAGTTGACTGTAGGACTTCTTTGTTGACCACCCTTTGACCGATACATTTCTTCATGAATTCAGCTAAGCAGATAGGACCTTGTCCATGTGTGGATCATTTCTGAGCTGCCCATGTGTCTCGTTTCTCCTACCGACACCTCTAACCTACAGAACAATGGAAACGGCTGCGAAATTGCAAGTTAGTTGTAGAAAGTGGCTACATTCCATAGCTAATGAACAAAACCTAAATTAAATAGCACACACAATGATATAGTTTGAAAATCACTCAAATGTACTCTTGAAATCAATATGTAACAACTTTTGGTAGCTTATGAGGCACTGATATGGAAAATAGAAGATAAAAGATTTAGGAAAATGATTAGAAGAGAGGTAGTTCTGGGGCTCAACGAGAGTTTTCTTGAAGAACTCTTGGAGGGTGTGGCACACTTGGATTCTTGGAGCAAGAAGGCAAAGGAAGAGTAGGAAAGCACATGAAGGTAACGACATCAGCGACTACATCATATTTTCTTGCAGGTACCAAGTTGCATGTATGATTTCTTCACTAGTTTTGGCATGCATGTGGTTTATTGGTTGTAATATGTCATTGGCATGGAGGATGGTCGGGATTGATAGTGGATTTCCTAGCCTTGCCATTTCCTGGATAGCCATGGTGTTTGTGGATTTACTTTCTTTGGTTTGTTTGGTTCATTCTCATGTTTGCTTAGCTTGGGTTGAGTTACTATTCCTAGAAGCCTTGGTTGAACAAACGCTCTAGAATCCCTGTAACAACTTGGGTTGAGTTAGTAGTCCTAGAAGCCCTGGTTGAACAAATTCTCTAGAAGACCTTTAACAAATTGGGTTGAGTTACTAGTTCTGGAAGCCTTGGTTGGACAAACACTCTGGAAGTCCTGTATAATATGTGGGTTGAGTTGGTAGTTTTGGAAGCCTTGGTTAGAAAAATTCTTTGGAAGCCCTGGATGGCTAGATGTAGACCAATAGGGTGATGTTTTTTTGGTGATGTCCGACTGTGAGGTGGAATCACTATTTCATGGGTTGAGGTGGATGGCATGTGGAAGCCCTGGATGAGTTTTGATTAATGTGTTCTATGAGATCCCACATTCATGCTTGGAATATGGCATGGGGGTGAATGGTTGAAGAGATATTTGGCTCAGCCATTCTATGGTTGGGTGGGGTGGTAGTCCCATCTCTAGTTAGTTTATTGTATTTATTAATGAAAAATTCATTCCCTTTATTTTCATGTGCAAGTGTACCGATGTATATATGGGTTTGATGGCTAATATGCTCATTGTATTTTTGTTCCTATTACGTTGGTTATATGTACATTTTATGGAAGCATCTATGTTTGGCTAACAACATGTTTTTACTTGTATTTGAATGGATATTGTATCTATGACCTAATAAGTGATAAGGTAGAAAAAGCCATGAGGAAACAATGCTTCATGGCGATTCTCAGATATGTATGAGATCCCTACACTTAATTATGTTGTTTACATCTGCAGGTTACATGTTGATGATATATTTGATGAAATGCCTGTCATGGATACTATGGGTTTGATTATGGCCTTGTCCATCCTATTTCTTTTGCATCCTTGTTTCCTTTCATTCTTACCAATTGTAAGTGATCATTCCATTATGGGCAGTGTCCCGGGCTCTGGGCTGGAAAAGGTGGCTCAAATCCCAAAATGCTAGCAAAATAGAGTGTTATTTTAGAGACTAACTCGCCTAGGCATTTTTTTGGGAGAATTATAACGCACCTTGCCAGTGTCTAGGGAGCTTTATAACTCACCTGGGTAGTGTTTAAGGAAATTACTCTACCCTAAGTTTCTCAAACATCAATAGGGCCTATGGAGAGGTGGTCTGAGTGGCTAACTTGTCTCCTAAAGGTTTTGCGGATGATGCTGGATGACTGTGTGTGATGTTTCATTAATTCCACTTCCTTAAGGTCAATTAGGAGGTCAATTTTGATCATAGTAGACTCTCGTCTCATGTTTACCCTGGTTCGCATGGTTGCTTGGGTAGATGTAAGAGGAGGGTGTTACAAAAACAGTGAGATGACAACAATATTTATAGCTTTCTGAGTCTCGTGATTAAATAGTTTCATTTCATTACAGTGCTCTAGGTGCCCATAATTGTTATTAGTCCTTTTCCAACCATTTTCATTATTTCCCTCACTACATGCGCTGTTAGTTATGCAACCAATGTTATATTCATTAATATAATGAAAACAATCTTTTGATTAATACACATATAGGGTTTGATTGTGCTATGTCTTTATAGCTCTTTCAATCTCGTTGTTCAATAACTATGATTTTTACAGTGTCGTGGGTGCCCATAATGCCTTATTTTGATTCTACATTCATTTAAGGTGCAGTTTTGTTTCATTTTCATCATTCATAGTTGCATTTCACTAATGAAATTGAATCTCTCTCATATTTTTTTACTAAGTTTTCATTTGCCCTTGGTTCCTTGCATATGTGTCTTTTTAAAAGAGGGAATTGGAACAGTTGAAGAGGTTATAACCATTTTTAGGCGAGCCGAATTAGAGAATTAGACATTCACACGAAAAATTAATGCTTGAATGGGTATATGAACATTTGGTGGGAGGAATTAAATGTATAATAGCTAACTAGTGGGGGAGAATAGGAAGAGGTTAGGTAGAGAGGTGTGAATAGGCACGAGAGTGGAGAGGGATTGGTTTTCAAGGGTAGGGGGGGGTTAGCGGTTTAGGAGAGGGGG
The DNA here is from genome assembly GCA_000404065.3 of Pinus taeda. NCBI lineage: Eukaryota > Viridiplantae > Streptophyta > Pinopsida > Pinales > Pinaceae > Pinus > Pinus taeda. Next base: position 185,201 of record APFE030121533.1, read on the forward strand.
GTCCTGAAGTTGTTGAGGAGGTGCCACATATCAACAAGCAGTAAATTGAAATCAAATTTTCGAACCCCCCTATTAAACTCCGATGGTGCATGGGGGGGGGAGGCGGGGGGGTCTCAAATTCATCCCCCGTTGTTGATGCACGCAGGGATGATCTCCTCCGTATATTTGCATTCAAACTTTATTACAATGCGAGAAGACATCAAATCCAGTTTTATTTGCAAATTAAGCCATAGTCTTTTGGTAAAATATACAAAAATTAAAATAATAATCATATAAAAACAATGTGTCATTTTGATTTGCTCACATATTTCTGGATGTTTTATTATTATTATTATATATATATATATATATATAAATATATATATATTATATAATATATATATATATATATATATATAATATAATATCCCCTTTTTATTCTTTTCTTTTGACATTTTTCTTTTTTCAACAAAAATAAAAAACTAGTGTAAAAATAAGTTACAACAACATTTATAACATCAACAAGATCACATTTCAAAATGGCTTTTTCATTATTATGTTAAATACACAAAGTAGCTATTCTCTACCTTTCACTTGGTTTTTTCTTTATCTATCATATCTTGTGGCAATTACTATAATGGAACTGACTCCAATGACTTCTTAACATTGCATGAATTTGTTCCTAAATCTAAAATTAGTATCAATTGAATGCCCATTTAAGTATAGATAATAAAGTACAATTTAATATTACCCATCAATGGAATATATAAAATAATGTTTTTACATGTTTGGAAAAGTTGAAGTAATATGCTCCTAACTACAATAAGAATCTTTTCTGAGTCGGTCTCTAAGAATCAAAAATGAATTCTCAAGCATTACGGTATTCTTTTATCAATGGCCATATTTTGGCATATAAATATCTTTTTACCTCTCTCCTACATAAAATAACTATCAAAAGATATAAAAATACCTTAAATATGTAAAATCACCAAGGTCTAATATTACATTTTTGTCATTGTCTAGGTCTAACAAACTTTGTAGGATGGTTGCCATTCATAATGTTGTTGATTTGGGGTTTTATTTTTATCATTTGAGAGGAATATAAATAATAAAAATTGAATAGAACTATTATGTCTGACTTAAAATTGTTGTTTTAGAGTTGTGGGGATTGCATGAACCAATATGGTAAATTTTGTATTGAACCCTTAGGCTTCATATCTGCTTCATAAGATATAACATTGACTCCAATACCATAATAGATAGTGTTAGTTTCAGTCAGTTTTTCCTGCCACTAGTGATCAAATGTTCTCTTTCAGAATGTCCATTACAATTTAAGGTCAAGTTTTTATCATTTAACTAGGTCTTCCATTCAAAATCTTTGGTCACTAGTTAGTGTGTCTAGGTTGTCAATTATTCCTTTACAAATTTCCATGTTTTGGTCACTGTCATTATGCATTTGGATGTGCCATCTATGAAAATATTTATGGTCATATCAGTCTCATTATCATGGTCTTCATCTAGCTCACTATCATCCATTAGGTCACTAAGGTTTCAGTCATTGAATCTCTCATTTCATTCATAAATCGCATGTAAAGGAAAAGTGTTACAAAATGGTTAAAGAAGGTTTCATTTCAAAATAATATTTTGTAATAAGTTTTAAATAGTTTTAAGTTGTATTCAAAGGTTGCAAAGCTACATTATTTCCAAAGTAAAAGTGAGAAAACTATATGGTGGGCCACCCCACTATAATCAAATCAAGTCACTTCTTAAAGCTACAAAAAATTGTTTTTCTCTCATTTATCTCATTCATCACACTACCAAGGGAGCTCTCCTCCATCATCCACCATTTCCTCACAAGTTTAGGCCCATACATCTTCAAAAAATAAATTTTACCCTCAGTCGCTACATTTTTTCTCCAGTCACTGAGTTTTTCTTCTTTCCCTATGCTTTTTCAACTGAACATTGCACTTTTCCAACTACATGTTGTGATTTTCCAACTGCATGTTGCAATTTTCCTTCAAATGTTGCGCTTTTTGCAATGATGCTACAATTTGTGGTAAAATGCTTCTAAATGGTTGTAGAAGGTATTCAAGCTCAGCACAAGCCTTCACAAGGGTCAAACAAGTAAGTTTAATCCTCTCACACTCTCTTTACTTAGTTTATCAAATCTTATGGTGTGGAAACATCTCATTGGCTCTTATGATATGCTTTTCTTCAAAACTATATTTTTCAATTTGCAAACCTAATAATCCCTCTCCTATTAAACCCTAACCTCCTACACACCTAGATACATCCCTAAAACCCTGAACCCTATCATTTTCATTCCCTAATACCTATTTCCAAACCCTACCCCTACTTGCTGCACTTTTAGCAGTTTTCTCAATATAAGCCTATGTGAAACCTCCCTAGCCCTATTCCCTCATCTTTTCAACCTCCCTCAACTTCCCTAAGGTCCCTAACATCTCTCCCCACCTCCTAAATTTTTCTTACACTCATTCGTACTCCTTAACCCCATCATCCCATTCATTTTTCCCTTCCCCTATTTTGCCCCTAGGGTTTGCTATCATAGTCTACTATGGAGGAGGAGAAGAAAGCTTACAACAAAGGTGGGAAAGTCTCAAGATATGAACCACCAAATACTCTGGAGCCGATGTCTTAACCAATTACCAAACAATGTTTTCAACATGTAGGGTGTTTTGAGATTTGTGAGTTGGTGCAAAAGGTTCAATACCATGCTGAATTGACCAAGTTGTTTGTCACAAACCTCAGAAAGGATAAGGTCACAATTACAGGTGTCACATTCTCTATCTCATATGATATCATAGCAGTAGCTACTAGGATACCCAACATTGGTGAAAAGTGGTTCAAGACTCAAGAATTAGATACTCAATTATATCAACCCTACCTCAAATATCCATACAAAGATAACATCAAGAGAATCTTTCCTTTTGGCCAGCTCCTTGACAAGTTTGCACCCTTTATGAAGATCATAAGATAATATTTCACTTGTGAAGGGATATTCTCTAGACTCTATGGCTATCACATAAGATTTCTTATGCATTTCACTAGGGTAAAACTGCTCATCATACCCTATTATCGTTACAGGAGCATAGAAAAGATGTCATACAAAGTGCAGCATAGGAACAGTGAGCTACAATGAAATAGCCTCTTTCATCACTCCCTCATCAAGATTATTTTCCTTCATCATCTTAAGTAGCTAAACATTGACTGGGAGACATTCATCGGAGAAGATGTCTTTTTGCCTTCTGTTGGCATTATGATATAGGTGTTGTCCTTGATGGCAACTCGCTCAGATGAAAGATCACAGTGCAACAGGATAAAGCAAAGGATTATAGATCAGACTTCAAAGAATGAAGAAAGAGAGGTATACGCAGGTTCACCTTGTCCAGGTTGCATATACAGGTAGGTTTGTAGAACAAAAGGGGCATATATGTACACAAGCACTTTCACAGAAGGAAAAATGCGTATATCTTGGAAAACCAAAATTTTTTGGTCCAAGGTATTTCTTAGTCCAAGGTATTTGATTGGTCTGAGGTATTTGGTCCAAGGTATTGGGCCTAATTAGCTTTGGTCCATGGTATTGAGAAAGGCCTAAAACTATATAAGGAGGAGAAGATCATTAGGCCAAAGGTGTGCAAGGATTTGAATATCTTATGAAGTGTTGAATCATATATGCAGGTTAATGAGCTTCTGATGGTTTGTGTGATCTGATCTAAGGATGAACCTATAAGTCTGATGAAGGTTGACGGACCAGGATCATAAAGGCTTAAGAGTATTATCATTATGTGGTTTGATCTTGAATAGTCTAGATCTGAATACTGACACATGTTTTATTCTGTAAATGTGATGATTTGGGTATGATTAAAGTCTAGAATAGTTGTGATGTTTAAGTTATCATTTACAGATATGTATGCAAGTTCGCTTTAGTAAAAGAGCATATACACACTAGTTCAGCATATCAAAGAAGCATATACATCATAAATTTGAATTTGCAGATCTGTACGTTGGTTCCTTTTGGTAAAAGTGTGTATACGCACTGGTTCGACACATGGAAGTAGTGTATACCTTATGAAGTATGATGTTTAAAAGTTTCAGTTGTTTCTATTTGTTGTTGCAGATTTGTGGGTTCTGCTTTGCATTCTGGTGACTATATTCTAGTGACAGTGTGTTGAATGATCAGATTGATTGATTATGATTTACTTCAGTGATGATGGGTTGTCAAGTGATTGATTGGTTTAGTTGTGGTTGGTTCAGAAAGTGATGATAGAGTTTCAATGATTGGTTGATGCAGATGTATTTGATGGTTGTATTGTAGTTATGATTTTATGAGTTTCAATGTTGTTGATAGGTCCAGTATGAAAATTAGATGAAATGAGGCCTTCATGTGTATTTTTGTGTACCAGGAGCATCTAGTCTGAAAATTTATGAAACGTGGTCCCTGGTGGAAGAGTGGAGTTTTCTATAGGCTGGCAACTACCTACAAGTAAACATATTGGCTAGTACAAGAGCTAGGGGGTTTTAGCTCCCTTCCAGTAGTAGCTGGAGAATGAGAGAAGGTTGTAGCTTTCTGCAGGTGGGTGCCTGTGTACTGGTATGAGTATGCACCAGTACAAGATTGTGAACAGATTTTCTTATTATTAAAAATAAGACAGAGACAATATCAGCAGGCGGTTTTTACCCACATTGGGTTTCGACCTTATATCTTGGTGTTCATGTGTGTTTCTTATGTGTGATGTTTTATTCTTCTTTTACTGCACTATCTAATAAATCTCTAATATATTGGTTTAAGCTCAATGCATGATAAATTTTCCAAATCAAAAGTTCTCTAAATATATGCTAGTTTCTTTAAGTACAGTTGCGTGTACACACTAGTTCACTTCATTGAAGTAGCGTATATAAATCTGTTTGGGAAATAAAATTGTTAGATCTGATAATACTGATTCACCCCCCTCTTAGTATTATTTCCAACAATTGGTATCAGAGTAGGTCCTTTAGAAGAAGCTTGATCGCGTGATGGGAGATCCATCATCATGAGTAATCAAGAAAGTGTGGGGTCCATCAGACCGCTAATTTGATGGGAGCAATATTTTTTATTGGAAAATAAGAACCACAACCTATCTACAATCACTTGGAATGGATGTTTGGGAAATTGTGGAAGGAGGATATACATTTCCAACAACAATTCCTACAGATACGGCATGTAAAAAGCAATATGAAACCAATGCCAGAGTTGTAACAATCATAGTTTTTCAAAGTCATGCAACTCAAATCAGCCAAAGAAATATGGTACAAAATCGTTCTGAGCTACAAAGGAGACTCTCAGGTAAAACGTGCTAAGCTTCAAACTCTCAGGATTCAGTATGAAACTCTTAAGATGCACAGTGATGAAAGTATAGCTAGTTAATTCTTACGTATATATGAGGTTGTTAATTGTATGAAGAGTCTGGGTGAAGAAATAAAGGAAGTTACCTTAGTTGAGAATGTTTTGAGATCCTTGTCTGCTAAATTTGAATCAAAAGTGTCTGCCATAGAAGAAAAATAGGATCTGCAGACTATCACTGTGACACAGCATCATAGAATCTTAACTGATTTTGAGGTGAGAAAAGGAGGACCATCAGATACAAGAGAAGCCACATTTAAATCTTCAGTAAAATGAAATGAAGAACGCAATGAATCGGGACATATTTCAGAAGAATAAGATGAGGTAAACTTTGTCAAGAAGCTTCAATAGGGTTCTGGAAGATTTAGAGGTAAGCTACCCTTCAAATGCTTTGCATGTGGCAGAGTCGATCATTATGCTGCCAAATGTCCTTATAAAGATAAATATGAAAAAGGGAAGGAATATGAAAAATGGAATAGAAAACAAGTTGTAAATAAAAGGAGTTACTATACTATTTAAGATAGCGATGGTTTATCAGATAGTGATGAAGATGAAAATAGTAATGATTATAGACTTCTTATGGCTTATGATGATGATAATTTTTGGGATTCTTTAGAAGAGGATGACCTTCATGAAGAAATCTCTAGATTCAAAATCTGTTTAGAAGAAAAGAAAATGATTATAGATACCTTGACATACCAACTTGCTGAAAAAGAAAAACACAATGAAAAACTAGAATGTCAAATTGTGGTTATAAGAAATGATCTTGAGAGAATGAAATCTCTCAATCTTAGATTTTCTAAAGGATCAAAAACTTTATATGAAATTATCAAAGTGCAACATTCTCCTCTGATAAATACAGGTCTTGGATATACTAAAGAAGCATCTCAATCACAGAAGTCGTCAACCTCCACCAAAAGCTATCTTGATGCAACAAAGACTAGTGAATAGTATGATAATCCTCAACAAAGGCATAAAGCAGATCACCAGGTAAATTAGACTCAATTTACTCCAAGGATGAATAGAATCCACAACCAACCTCAGGTAAATCATACTCAATTTGCTTCAAAGATGAATATCAATAAAAACTACAATCACCAAGTCAATAGATTCGATAGTCAGAAGAACTTCTTTAATGGGCAATGTTTTTCATATCATAATTTTGGACACAAAGCTGCTCAATGTGTTGCTTACAAAACCATCATGACTAGAGAAGCACAAAATAAAAGGAATGTGATAGGGATCAAGAAAATTTCCTATAATAACTTTTCTCTTCTTGAAAATGAAATACAATGCTCAATCTGTAACAACTTTGGTCATGAAGAATCTAAATGCAGGAGCAAATTTCGGCAAACATCTCAAAGGAGCAAACTCCATTAAATCCCAAGATATGGAGAAGGAAAGAATCTCAAACAGAACTATGTGGTACAACCTTGTATGCAGAAGGACAAGAAAATCGGTGGTACATCAACAGTGGATGCTCAAAACACATGACAGGTGACAAAGAAAAACATCACTCATATAATGCCTTAGAAAAGGAAAAGAATGTCTCATTTGGAAATGACACTCCTGCTGTCATAAAAGGTAAAGGCTCTGTTTTCTTGAAAGAAAAGGTTAAATATGGAAATTTTATGTATGTAGACAATTTAAATGATAACCTATTGAGTGTCAGTCAAATGTTTCATCAAGGAAATGAAGTGGTGTTTCGATCAAATGGATGTGTTGTTCATGAGCTTGATAGAGGAGAGACCATGATCAAAGGTAGAAGAATTCCAAACACCTTATACATACTCAAAGGAGGACAACAACAATGATATCTAAGAAAAAATGATGAAAACTGGCTGTGGCATAAAAGATTGGGACATCTAAGCTTTTCTCAAATAAGAAAAGCATGCAGATTCAAGGTTGTTCGTGATCTTCCAGATATGAGCATCCCTGAAAATACAATATGCAAACCATGTCAAATTAGTAATAAAATAAGAGCTCACTTCATTGAAAAATAAGGGTCAACTAGTAAGCCTCTTGAACTTGTCCATACTGATTTATGTGGACCATCAAGGAAAAGTCACCTCATGGAGAAGAATACTTTATTTTATTCATTGATTATTTTTCTAGAATGTGTTGGATAGATCTTCTAAATCATAAAGGTGAAGCAATTGAAAAGTTCCAAGCCTTCAAAGCTTTGGTTGAAAATGAATAAAATCGAAAAATCAAATGTCTCAGATCTAATTGAGGAGGGGAATTTATCTCGGATGAATTCTTTGACTTTTGTGAACAACATGGAATAAAAAGGAAATTCTCCACCACAAGGACTCCTCAACAAAATGGAGTGGTAGAAAGAATGAACAAAACTATTCAACAAATGGCTCAAGCTATGTTATATGAATATGGAACTCCTCCAACCTTCTCGGGTGAATCTGCATTCGCTGCCATAACTATTCTCAACCAAGCAAATGTTCGGGTAAATAGCACTCAAACTCCACATGAACTTTGGTATGGTAAGACTCCTATTATAAAGTACTTTAAATTTTTTGGAAGCAAATGTTATATCAAAAGGACTGATGAAAAACTTGGTAAGTTTGAGCCCAAATCAGATGAAGGTATTCTTATTGGTTACTCTTCCCGAAGTAAAGGATATAAATGCTATAATAAAAGACTTGGGAAAATTGTTGAAAGTATTGATGTTGTAGTTGATGAAGCATGCAAAAATCCAAAATAGATAAAAACAGAAGATTATAACAATAAAGAAGATGGGGATTATTTTCCCACATCAAATCACAATGATATTGAAGAAGAAACCAATGAAGCACTAGAAGAAAAGACTCCATCGAAGTATGTTCAGAAAAATCATCCAGAAACTCAAATTTTAGGGGAAAAAGAGGCAAGTGTACAGACAAGAAGAACTATTACAGAAACCTCAATCTATCTAGCATTACTATCCTCCACCGAACCTCAAAATTTAAATGAAGCATGCAAAGATGAATGTTGGGTCAAGGCCATGAATGAAGAACTTGAGCAAATTGAAAAGAATAATACTTGGGAATTAGTTCCTAGACCTCATGATAAAAATATTATAGGAACTAAATGGATATTCAAAAGCAAGCTGAATGAAAATGGAGAAGTCATTAGAAACAAGGTCGGACTTGTTTGTAAAGGGTATGCTCAACAAGAAGGTATAGATTTTGAAAACAAATTTGCACCTATTGCTAGACTTGAAGCCATAAGGATGTTTCTTGCTCTTTCTAGCTTTCAGAAATTCAAAGTATACCAAATGGATGTAAAATTTGCTTTCCTTAATGGACATATAGAAGAAGAAGTTTATATTGAACAACCAAAAGGATTCATTCTTGGAAATGATGAAAAAATCGTATGTTGACTCAAAAGGGCTCTCTATGGCTTGAAACAGACTCTAAAGGCCTGGTATTACTGCCGTAACAAATATCTACACCAACAAGGTTTTACAAAAGGTTCAGTAGATAGCAATCTATATACAAAGATTGAAACTGATAAATTGCTAATTATTGTTGTTTATGTTGATCATATCATTTTTGGTAGCAATGAAGAATCCATGAGTCAGAATTTTGCTTCAGTAATCCAACAAGAATTTGAAATGTCCTTGCTTGGTGAAGTTACCTATTTTCTTGGTCTACAAGTTCAACAAAATAAAGATGGTATTTTTCTTTCACAAACCAAATATATCAAACAGATCTTGAAAAGGTATGACATGGAAGATTATAAACCTGTATGTACCCCAATAGTAATAGGATTTAGTCTCAACTCAAATGATGAATTAGCAGCAATACATCAACCAACTTACAAATCCATGATTGGTAGGCTGCTTTATCTAACAGCTACCCGACCTGATATCATGCATGCAGTAGGAATAGTTGGAAGATTCCAAGCAAATCCAAAGGAATCACACCTTTAGGGAGTCAAACGAATTTTCAAATATCTTCAAGGAACTCAGAACATTGGTTTATGGTATCCTAGAGATATAGATCTTACTCTTCATGCATATGCAGATGCAGATTTGGCAGGAAGTGTTGATGACAGAAAAATCACTAGTGGTGGTGCATTCTCTAAGGGTTCCAGGTTAGTGTCTTGGTTCAGCAAGAAACAAATTTCAATTACTTTATATATAGTTGAAGTAGAATATGTGGTTGTTGCATCTTGTTGCACACAACTACTTTGGATGATGCAAACCTTGAAATACATTCAAATCAAATGTACTCCACCCATCTCCATTCTATGTGATAATACAAGTGCCATTAGTATTTTAAAGAATCCAGTCATGCATTCCAAGACCAAGCACATACCCATCAAATACCATTTTCTACATGAACAAGTTCTTGAACAAAAGGTCAAACTAGAGTATGTTCCCTCCAAAGAACAGGTTGCTGATATATTCACTAAACTATAGCCCAGAGAGACATTTGAATATCTCAGACAAAAAGCTAGGAGTAGTTGTTGCATCATCCTGTTGTTAAATCCTATTTTTCAGAGAAAGGTTATTATACGTGTGTTTCATGGAGTATAGTCATGTACACATGTGGGCTTCTGTGGGTCAAGGAGCGTATATGTTTTTCAGACAACAAAAACAGTGGGGCAGGCTCTGATATGGGTGCTCTGACTGATATTGATGATTAATGTCTATCGGTATGCTTTGTTCATTAATTTTTTATCTAACTGACAAAGATGCCTTGATCATTGACCTGTTAACAATGCACATGTAGCACAAGTTCAGAGGGAGCATTATCCTTCACGTACATTCAGCATTGTTGGCATTATGGTTGTCGATTCCAGTTATGGCTTTATATATTTATACCATTTTTTGCTTAAGTCATGTAAAAGTCTAGGGTGTGATATGTCTTCTCATACATTTGAATGAATCCTCTTGGACAAATGATGTAATTTTTATCCCCACTTTATATGGGATGGATGATGTAATATTTATTGTTTCTGTCATGTATAAACAATTGGTATATCCCAACTTGATTGGGTGGATGAGTCAAATTTGGTATATCCCCACCTGATTGGGAGATGGATGTATGTATGAGTCATTGGTGATAGGAAGGTCATCCTCACATAGTTGAGTTATAAAGTCATGTTATTCTTTTACAAACTCAGCATGTGCTTAGGGGGAGCATGAACAGTTTCAATGCATCTCAACATGTACAAAAGGGGAGCTCAATCAGAGAATTTAGCATGTACTCAGGGTCAACATGAACAACATAATGTATATCAAAGGGAGAAAATATCTTGGTCCACCCTTTGCCCTTGATGTCAAAGGGGGAGAGTGACTTGGTGTTGTTGTTGCCATCAAGTCCAAAGGGGGAGATTGTTGGCATTATGATACAGGGTGTTGTCCTTGATGGCAACTCATTCAGATGAAAGATCACAGTGTGGCAGCTTAACAGCAAATAATTATAGATCAAACTCCAAAGAATGAAGAAAGAGAGGTATATGCAGGTTCACCTTGTCCAAGCTGCATATACAAACAAGTTTACTGAACAAAAGGAGCATATATGTACACATGCACTTTCAAAGAAGGAAAAGTGCGTATATCTTGGAAAACCAAAAGTTTTTGGTCCAAGGTATTTGGTTGGTCCGAGGTATTTGATCCAAGGTATTGGTCCTAAGTAGTTTTGGTCCATGGTATTGAGAAAGGCCTAAAACTATATAAGGAGGAGAAGATCATTAGACAAAAGGTGTGCAAGGATTTGAATATCTTATGAAGTGTTGAATCATATATGCAATTTAATGAGCTTCTAATGGTTTGTGTGATCTGATCTAAGGATGCACCTATAACTCTGATGAAGGTTGATGGATCGGGATCATAAAGGCTTAAGAGTATTATCATTATGTGGTTTGATCTTGAACAATCTATATTTGAATATTGACTCATGTTTTATTCTGTAAATGTGATGATCTGGGTATGACTGAAGTCTAGAATAGTTGTGATGTTTAAGTTATCATTTACGGATCTGTACGCAGGTTTGCTTTAGTAAATGAGCATATACACACAGGTTCAGCATATCAAAGTAGCGTATACATCATAAATTTGAATTTGTAGATATGTACGTTGGTTCCCTTTGGTAAAAGTGTGTATACACGTTGGTTGGACACATGGAAGTAGTGTATACCTTATGAAGTATGATGTTTAAAAGTTTCAGTTGTTTCTGTTTTCTGTTGCAAAGTTCTGGGTTCTGCTTTGTGTTTTGGTGACTGTCCGTTGAATGATTAGATTGATTCATTATTATTTGCTTTAGTGATGATGGGTTGTCAAGTGATTGATTGATTCAGTTGTGATTGATTTAGAAAGTGATGATAGAGTTTCAGTGATTGGTTGATGCAGATGTATTTGATGGTTGTATTGCAGTTATGATTTTCTGAGTTTCAATGTTGTTGATGGGTCCAGTATGAAAATTGGATGAAACGAGGCCTTCATGTGTATTGTTGTGTACTAGGAGCATCCAGTCTAAAAATTTATGAAACGTGGTCCCTGTGATCCGGATTTAAACAGGAACGCAACAAATTACAGAGATAACCATATACACAAAGATGCAGTGGAAATAATACTTCATTTCATTAATGGAAAATACTGTAACATGCTTACAATCAGAAATGGAAATAAACTAGCTAGGGCGATGGTAGCTTATCTCTGAGAAGAGATGTGATGGCTACATGCCTCTGAACTGCGTTACAATGAGGCTCGAAGGCCTATTTATTATTGAGAAACAATGAAAAACCCTTAACATTCCAAAACCTGACCCTAGGAGATGAAACGCCAAACTGTGGGCCTCGTTTGGGGGTAAGTTGGTACATCAACTTCCCGGGGTCGTAACTTTGGCATATGATCTTCGTTTGACGCGTACAATAGCTCATTAGAAAGATCTATTCGAGCACTATCATTGTTGGAACAGGAAAAATCGGTCCATTGCATGGACCCATGTTGCCCCGGGATTCCCCAAAAAACGTCGTTTAGGGCCTCAAAACGGCTTCAGAAGTTCAGGACCCAAAAAACTGCTAAAAATAGTAAGTTGTGCTACAGTTAAGGAAACTGAAAATGCTGAGAAAGACAATGGTGGGGGTCTATGTGGACTTGGCAGGTGGCCACCAATATCCACCTGGATCATAGACTCCTCAGAATGAGGAAAGGAATCCCAAGAGGAACAAAGAGGGAGCCTCCAGTTCAGGCATGGAAACTTCAAATGTGCAGTATGAAACTAGCTAGAGCAAAAGGCCAAGGCTCAATCCCGTTTTAGCATAGGAAGACACATAAGGATTGGTAGAAATAACTAATACTTAGTTAGACATAAGCAAGGGCACAACTCCATCTAGAGAAACAAAGGAGCCATCTACATCACAAACTCAAATTTTGGAAAGGCAGCTCAGTTTAGAAGCCTCCTCATTTAGTAGGCCTACTGATAAAGATAAGGACATTAAGGACAGGTTCAAAGAAATCAAAATGAGAAATGAGAAATTGAAGGCACAATCTTATGCACAGTATCTCAAACTTACACCTACCAATCAAACTAGGTTGATGTCATCTTTTGACATCAAGGAAGGAAAAATGCAAATGTGCTTCATAAAGCCAGATGTACAACAACCAAGGACATCAACAAATTTCAAGAAGATAAATTTTGAGGTATTGGAAATGGATATTCATCCCATTGACCAAATTGAATTTCACAAAGAGGCTGAAGAAATGATTTACTCCACTCTTACAGATAGAGCCATAGCTACCCATTAGTTGCAAAATTCGTTGAACAACATTTTAGCCCAGTATCAATAGGAAAAGGCCTCCTCACAAGCCAAAGACACCAGAATCAAGTCTTTAGAAGACTTAGTGATTGAATTGCCACATGATCCTAAAGACATCAAATCTATTGAAGATATGATTTGGATTTAAACAGGTATGCAATAAAATACAGAGATAACCGTATACACAAAGATGCAGCGGAAATAATGGTTCATTTCATTAATGGAAAATACCGAAACATGCTTACAACCAGAAATGGAAATAAACCAGCTAGGGTGATGGTAGCTTATCTCTAAGAAGAGATGTGGCGGCTACATGCCTTTGAACTATTCCGAACTATGTTACAATGAGGCTCAAAGGCCTATTTATTGTTGAGAAACAATGGAAAACCCTTCACATTCCAAAACCTAACCCTAGAAGATGAAACGCCAAATTGTGGGCCCCGTTTTGGGTAAATTGGTACATCAATTTCCCGGGGTCGTAACTTTGGCATACGTTCTTCGTTTGATGCATATGATAGCTGGTTAGAAAGATGTATCCGAGAACTACCACTTTGGGAAGGGCAACATTGGTCCATGCACATATGTTGCCCCAACATTTCCCAAAAAATGTTGTTTAGGGCCTCAAAATGGCTCCGGAAGTTCAGGACCCGAAAAAAACTGCTAAAAATAGTAAATTGTGCTACAATTACGGAAACTGAAAAATTGAAAGAGACAGTTGTGGAGGTCCAAATGGGTAGGTGGGTGGCCACCAACATCCACCTGGATCATTCCTCCCCCCTTAGGAAGCAATGGTCCCCATTGCATTGAGTTCCTTCCTGAGATGAGGAAGCTTCTGCTGAGCTAGGTCGCTGGTGAGCTATTCTGCAATCTCTGATGTGTTGAAAAATGGTGGGAAGCATGGTCGACAACAGTTCACATTGAACACTCGGTGTAAGTGAAGAAATGAAGGAATGTTGTGCTTCAAAGCATTGTTGCCCATAGCCTTGGTACTGGTGTAAGGACCATGTTGGAGTGGTCGGAGCTTCTGATGGGCTCTTGTAAGGCATTCTTTCTGCAGATGTAACCAAACTTTGTCGCCCACCTGAAACTTATGTGGTACCCCTGTGGGTGAGGAGAAGTTGTTTCCCTGTTCTGTCATGACCATATCCCTTTGCTGCTGCTGCTGCTACATGGAGGAACCCTTTGCGGGGGTCATGGATGTAGCAATGATCCTGTCGTTACTTTGGGAGTGAACCAGACAGATGAATTTCCTGGTCTAGGAGATGAGCTTGATGCCTTTCTTAGCAGTGATCAAAGATGTCGTGGTAGGTGGGGCTACCTCCGGTATCCTGTATAATGAATCACCCAAAGAAATAACGATAGCGTGAGGCCTTGACTCATACACAACATGACACCTCCACAAGTATGGCTGGCCTAATAATACATCACAAACATCCAGAGGTGTAACATCACACAATACATCGTCTGTGAATGGTTTGATGCTATAGGGAAGGCGGCACTGTTGGCGAACTTTGAGATCTCGTCCTTCAAGAAGCCACCCAATACTGTATGGCTGCAGGAGTGGTGTAGTCAGTAGGCCCAACCACTTCACGACCTCTTTTGAAATGAGGTTCTTTTAGCTGCCACTGTCAACAATGAATTGCAACGGCACCCCCTTCACCCACATCTCTGAGTGGAAAAGACGTTCCCCCTCCTCTAGCTCTTCGGGTTCATTCTTCTGGATCTTGGTAGTGGAAATAGTGGCGTTAGGATCCGCATCAATCATTTGCTTCCCTTTGCCATTCCCCTTGTCGGGTTCTGGCTCAGGGTCAGAACATGTATCTGAATTGGAAGCCTTTAACTCGGCCACCAGTGACTGCTTGGTCCGACACTCAATTGTGTTATGAGTGGGACTCTTATGGAACTCACACCACATTCCTGTGTCCTTCTTCGGCTTCATGGTGTTGTTCTTTTCTTGTGGCTTCGACGGGTTGTCTTGGTTCACCCCACCTTGGCTTTGTCCTTTGGTCTTCTGATTCACAGCTCCAAAGTCTCGCTTCTTCTGTTTGAACTTTTGCTCGATTTTGACAGCCTATCGGTATGCTATGCCGAGTGAGGAGATGTTCAAAAACTCCATCTCTTCCTGGATGTATCTGTGTAGGTAGCCACGGTATTTGAGTACTAGATGCAGCTCAGAATCTTTGATACCCAACTGTGTGCGAAGGGTATGAAAATTGTTTGTGAACTCTAGCACATCTTGGTCTCGTCCCTGCCGCAGTGTGGTCCATTTGATGTATTTGTCCTCATAGCTTTTGACAGGTTAGTACTGCTCCTTGATGGCATCTCCAAATGAATCCCAAGTGGGTGTGGCTGAAAATAGTGAGCCTGTGCTTTCATCCTTCTGCTCGCAGTAGGTTTCCCACCAATCCTTGACATGGGGGGCTACTTTGAGAAGAGTGAAAACAATCTTTTCCCGACTTGAAAATTCATGAACAGAAAAATAACCCTCTAGTAGATTTAACCATTTATCTAATGCATCTGCGTCTATTTTACCCTCGAGGATGGGGATTTCAAAATTAACTTGTACCTTAAAGGGCGTGGCATTTCCAGAGTAGCTGTTGGAAGCCGATGTGTCACCTCTAGGTAGCCGCTAAAGAATCTGCGTAAAGTTATCCATCATCGCGTTCCTTTGCCGCTCGAGGGCTTCTTCGAGCAAGATTTTGATAGGATCTCCTACCCCCTCTTCTTTCTTCTCATCCGCCATGGGAGGCTGTCAGGATTTGCGAGGCTGGTCTTGCAAAGGTTCGACCAGTTCAAGCCCTAACTCCTTATATCCCGACCTCGTTAGGGACATGCAAAGAAAAATAGAGAAAAAGAAAATCACTCTGATAGCACTGACTCGGATTTAAACAAGAAAAAAACAAATTACAAAGATAAATACAAACACAAAGATGCAGTGGAAATAATACTTTATTTCATTAATGTAAAATACTGAGAAATGCTTACAAACAGAAAATGGAAATAAACAGCTAGGGTGATGGTAGCTTATCTCTGAGAAGAGATGTGGTGGCTACATGCCTCTGAACTATGTTACAATGAGGCTCAAAAGCCTATTTATTATTGAGAAACAATGGAAAACCCTTCACGTCCCAAAACCTAATCCTAGAAGATGAAACGCCAAATTGTGGGCCCTGTTTTGGGTAAGTTGGTACATCAACTTCCCGAGGTCGTAACTTTGGCACCCGATCTCCGTTTGACGCATACAATAGCTCGTTAGAAATATATATCCGAGCAATATAGCTTTACGAAGAGAAACATTAGTCCCTGAGCCCATGTTACTCTCAAATTTCCCAAAAAACGTCATTTAGGGCCTCAAAACGGCTCCGGAAGTTCAGGACCCAAAAAACTGCTAAAAATAGTAAATTGTACTACGACTACGGAAACTGAAAAAATAACAGATACAGTTGTGGGGGTCCAATTGGGATAGGTGGGTGGCCACCAACATCCACCTAGATCATTCCTCCTCCCTTAGGAAGCAATGGTCCCCATTGTGTTGAGTTCCTCCATCTGCTGAACTTGGTCCCTGGTGAGCTGTTCTGAAATCTCGGATGTGTCTAGTAATGGTGGGAAGCATGGTCAAGGGCTGTACACATTGAACACTTGGTGCAGGCGAAGGAATGGAGGAATTTTGTGCTCCAAAGCATTATTTCCCACAGTCTTAGTAATGGTATAAGGACCATGTCGACGTGGTCGGAGTTTCTGATGGGATCTTGTCAGGCGTTCTTTCTGCAGATGCAACCAGACTTTGTTGCCCACCTGAAGCTTGTGTGGTACCCCTGCAGGTGAGGAGAAGTTGTTCCTGTGTTCTATCATGATTGTATCCCTTTGTTGCTGCTGTTGCGTGGAGGAACCATTCATGGGGTTCATGGATGTGGTGACGATCTTCACCTTTCTTTGGGAGCGAACCAAACAGATGAATTTCCTAGTATGGGAGATGAGCTTGCTGCCTTTCTTAGCAGTGATCAAAGAGGTGGTGGTAGGTGGGGATACCTCCAGTATCCTGTATAATGAATTATCCAAAGAAATAATGACAGTGCAAGGCCTTGACTCATACACAACATGTCGCCTCCACAAGTATGGCTAGCCTAATAATACATCACAAACATCTAGAGGTGTAACATCACACAATACCTCATTTGTGAAGGGCTTGATGTTGTAGGGAAGTTGGCACTGCTGGCGAACTTTGAGATCTCGTCCTTCATGAAGCTACACGATACTGTACGGTTGCAGGTGTGGTGTAGTCGGTAGGCCCAACTGCTTCACGAATCTGCTGAAATGAGGTTCTTTTGGTTGCCACTGTCGACAATGAATTGCAGCGGTGAACCCTTCACCCACATTTGTGAGTGGAAAAGACACTCCCCCTCCTCTAGATCTTCAGGTTCATTCTTCTAGATCTTGGCGGTGGCAACAGTGGCACTAGGCTCCGCATCAATGATATGCTTCCCTTTGCCATTCCCCTTTTTGGGTTTTGGCTCAGGGTCGGAACATGCATCTGATTCGGAAGGCTTCAACTTGGCCACCAGCGACTACTTGGTCCGACAGTCACTTGTGTTATGATTGGGACTCTTGTGGAACTGACACCACTTTCCTGTGTCCTTCTTTGGCTTCGTGGTGTAGTTCTTTCCTTGTGGCTTCGACGGGTTGTTTTGGTTCACTCCGCCTTGGCTTTGTCCTTTGGGCTTTGGATTTGCAGATCCAAAGTCTTGCTTCTTCTATTTGAACTTTTGCTCGATTTTGACAGTGTATCGATATGCCGTGCCAATCGAGGAGATGTTCAGGAACTCCATCTCTTCCTAGATTATTTGTGTAGGTAGCCATGGTATTTGAGTACTAGATGCAGATCAGAATCTTTGATACCCAACTTTGTGCGAAGGGTATGAAAAATGTTTTTGAAATCTAGCACTTCTTGGTCCCTTGCTTGCCACAGCGTGGTCCACTTTATGTATTTATCCTCGTAGCTTTTGACAGGGTAGTACTCATCCTTGATGGCATCCTGGAATGAATCCTAAGTGGGTGTGGCTAAAATTAGTGAGTCTATGCTTTCATTCTTCTGCTCGTAGTAGGTTTCCCACTAGTCCTTAACGTGGGGGGTTGCTTTGAGAAGAGCAAAAGTAATCTTTTCCCAACTCGAAAATTCATGAACAGAAAAATACCCTTCTAGCGGATTTAACAATTTATCTACAACATCCTTGTCTATTTGACCCTCAAATATGGGGATTTCAAAATTAACTTGTACGTTAAATGGTGTGGCATTTCCAGAGTAGTTGTTGGAAGCTGATGCATCACCTTTGGGTAGCTGCTGAAGGATCTGCTCAAAGTTGTCCATCATTGTGTTCCTTTGTCGCTTGAGCGCTTCTTCAAGCAATATTTTGATAGGATCTCCAACCCCCTCGTCTTTCCTTTCATCAACCATGGGAGGCCATCGGGATTTGCAAGGCTGGTCTTGCAAAGGTTCGACTAGTTCAAGCCCTAACTCCTTATATCCCGACCTCGTTGGGGACATGCAAAGAAAAATAGAGAAAAAGTAGACCGCTCTGATACCTCTGATTCGGATTTAAACAGGAATGCAAAAAATTACAGAGATAACCACAAACTCAAATGTGCAGTGGAAATAATACTGCATTTCATTAATGTAAAATACTGAGAAATTCTTACAAACAAAAAATGGAAATAAACAGCTAGGGCGATGGTAGCTTATCTCTGAGAAGAGATGTGGTGGCTACATGCCTTTGAACTATGATACAATGAGGCTCAAAGGCCTATTTATTGTTGAGAAACGATGGAAAACCCTTCACATCCCAAAACCTAACCCTAGAAGATGAAACGCCAAATTGTGAGCCCCATTTTGGGTAAGTTGGTACATCAACTTCCTGGGGTCGTAACTTTGGCACCCAATCTCCATTTGACGCGTACAATAGCTCATTAGAAAGATCTATCTGATCACTATAATTTTGGGAAGAGAAACATTCGTCCATGGGCCCATGCTTCTCCCAGATTTCCCAAAAAACGTTGTTTAGGGCCTCAAAATGGCTCTGGAAGTTCAGGACCCAAAAAAGTGCTAAAAATAGTAAATTGTGCTACAATTACTGAGACTGAAAAACTGAAAGAGATAGTTGCGGGGGTCGAGATGGGATAGGTGGGTGGCCATCGACATCCACCTGGATCATTCCCTCTTTGCTCTCACACAATATCCTCTCTCTTTCTCGCTCAAAATACACATCTATTTGTCTGCAATACAATTCCCTCATACATAGCGAGGGGTTTCCTTTTAGTGGAAAAAACCTAAATTAAACATAACTTCTAACATCAGATTATTTACCTAATGAAAAACTCAGATCGACTACGAAATTACAATATTTTACAAGGCAATTTTAGATCTATTTTTAGCTTCAATGGAACTTCCCCCAAACCCCTGCCAAGGGCGGAGGGGGGGGGGGGGGGGGGGGCTCATAAAATCATCGTCACCCCCTTGATGGTGATTAAATGATGGGTGACGTTGCTGCCCTGTTACGAACTACGGTCCAACCATGGTGATAGATTCCTCTTTCTCCTTAGTCTTGTAATAAGAGATCTAAAAAGAGGAGAAAGAGGAAGATGACGAAGAACAATAGTTCTATCCATTCAACAACAACCTCTGTAAGTCATGTTGGAGACGAGCCTTCAGCCGCTACAAGTCATGCTAGGGGCATAAGTCTAGTCATTGCAAGTCATACTAGCAATTCATCATCAACCTCTGCTAGTCATGTTGGAGATGAGCTTTCAGTCACTGCAAGTCACGCTGGGTGCATAATTCCTATCTCTCTTGGGAAAGAGACACTGACCTGTGTAAGTCATGTTGGGGACTCTCCTCAAACCACTACTAGTCATGTTGCCAAAATGGATGTTGATAAGAAACCTAGGCGTGGAAGTTTTAAACCTAATTTCCCTTGTAAGATATGTATGGGAGACCATCTTACTCATTTGTGTCTTGGGATTCCAAAGGTGTTACACAACATTTTTCCACTATCCCTATACTCCCCGTTCTTTGATCCCGAAGGACCTCTATAGTGAACCTCGCATGCTTTGCATTCATGAAGAAACTCCCATTGTGTCCCCCTTCATGAGAAGATCGTTTCCCTTTCGCACCATTTCCCTTGAAACTCTTGTTTTTCCCAGTTTACAAGACCAGCGCTAATGGCCTTTGTCTTCCCTATGCCGACATGTAGAGATTAGCACTACTCCTCATGCCGACTGGAGTGACTGAGCTTTGTTCCAGTTGCGTCGGTCCTATTATGGAAATGTTTTTAAATTACAGCCGAAGCTTCCAGCTCTAGAAGCTCCATAACGGAAGTTTGGTTAATGGTTTGGCTGGATGGGGTCGAGGATGATAGTTTGGGCTCCTTTCCCCTATAATGATGGAACTACCTCAAGGGATAAGTTGTTCTCCCATGGGAAGAGGATCCATTTCCCATCCATATTTCATATACAAACCTCCCTTATTCCCAAGCACAAACTACTGTGAGTGTTATAGTTGTAGAGTTTTGGTTGAGTGTTGATGCTATTTTCATTTGGAGTAGACAAGCAAGCTATTACTAGTTGTATCTATCTAGTTGTGTGAGGGAGAAGTGTGTTTTGGTTTGGAGTGAGGCCTAAATGGAAGAGCTTTAAAACTATTGTTGTTTTAAGCCATCATGGAATGCTAGCAAAAGTGTGTGGGAACCTGGTCTTCTTAGAGGAAGACTGCAACGTCAAGACGAATGGTTGTAATCTCTCTTTGATATTAATATATGCAATTGTTGATTGATTTCTTACATGTTTTTGTAATATTACATATTCATGGCTTAATGTTTCTTGACTTGTTAAGTAGGTTTAATTGCAACTTTTCTATTATTATGTTTGTGTATTGTTGTTGTTTACTTGTTTCAGGAGCTTGAAGAAGGAAGCAAGAGATTGTTGGAGTGAGCAAGGCAGGACATAATCAAGCAGGATAAGCGACCAAGACATAGGCCCTATTGATTGATTCTAACCTAAGGAAATCCTCCATAGAATGTATTTGTTGTGGCTAGACCCATTATCAGGCTATAGTAATTCGTTCGTATCTGCACTTATAATTTTACTTCACCACAAATTGGCAACTCCACTCAGGAATCCCAATCCTTTTGTTTGTCTTGGATTTCATGATTGCATTAGAACTTTTCTAGTTCCACATTTTCCCTTTGGTTTTGTTTCCTTTCTCCTACTTACTAGTCTGAGTCTAAAATTCATAGTAGCAGATCTGGTCCCTGTCTCAAAAAAAAAAACAAATCCTTAGCTCCCTTGATTAGCACACTTAATTTGCTGACAGTTGCGCCGATCAGAGCGAGTTGCTGAGAAACAGTCGCGCTAACTAGCCTTTGGTGCTTGTTGTCAATTAGGCAGTCGTGCCGATGCCTATAAGTGAAGATTAGGGCCCAACCCCAGTCATGGGTAGTGTGTTTTTCTCTTATGATTTTGACCCCATAATCCTTTTAGACCATTTTCTCCCTGACTAGAAAGCTTCATTTAACTTTCTTTGTGCGCTTGCTTGGTTTAGCCCACCCTCTGATGTGTTAAGTCTGGCCCTGTGTGAAGTTCTTTTTTATTTTTCTTTGAATCCCTCTATCGATGCTATTTTTGGCCAAAAAGTAACGTCGGTCAGCCATCAGCGCTAGTTGTAGTAGTGGTCAGTCGTGCCGATTGGCACTACTTGTGGCCCAAAATTCGCTCCAGTCTCTGAGTTAAGAAAAATTAGAATTTCTCCCATTCCAACACCAGTGTGTCTTGACCCTTAGACTCTCTTCTTCCACCTATAAGTGACTAGGATGCTTTATTTTTAATTGAATGAGTGAAAGAGTCTCGTTTGTTCTCTTACTTCGAGTGTCTCTTTTCTCTTTCCAAGAATAGATTACATTGCTTGGTTTGTCAATTGAAGCATTTATGTGTTTGGTTTTTTTGATTCAAGGAAGAAGTTTCTTTTAGTTTCATTTATAATGATTTGGATTTGATTGATGCTTGTTTGTTCAGAATTGTGGAAAATTTCATTTAAAGTGCTCTATGTGAAAATATTCATTTTGCATTTTATGAAAAGGAGAACATCATTCTAGTTTACTTAAGAAAATGTATTGCATTAGTAGCATTATTGAGAAGATAAAATTGCATCATCATAAGCATTAGAAATGAAATGAAACTTCTTTTTTTGTTATAGGAAGATTAAGTGCATTTGAGAGATTTATTAGTGAAATATTTCATTCTTTGATTGTTGCATTAATTTTGTGTTCTTTATCTCTCAATTAGTGACAACTTCCATCGAAGACAAATATATCTTTTCTCATATAGCTGCATATAGGAGTTTTCAGATGACAGTGGTGTGCCATTGAATTGAAACCTAATTCAAGATCAACCGTTAAAATTTATTGAATTAACCTAAGTAAGAATTGAAACTTAATGCTCACATTTAGTGGTCTAGGCTAGAGAAATGTTTCGGCGCCTTTAAACCTAGCAGCTGTCATTCGCTTTGGCATTAAATAGTGCTAGTACAGACTTGTGCTCCCCATACTGTCATGTATATAAAGGGATACCCCACTAGGTTTGTAATCCTTTATCCGTAGGAAGTTGAGTTTTTCGCCTTGTAAACATGAAACACCAAATGCAACATTCATGGAGATTGCCTGCTCGTAATTCTCGGTTTGCCGGGAGGTATTCTGTAGTTCACAGTTCACAGTTACCTGGTAATCCTTTATGCCTAGAGTACCCTGAGTAGTCACTTTTGATCTTTACTGACTCTTTAAATTTGAAAATATCATCGAGAACTTCTCCTTTCAAGCTCATTAATTCTGAAAATGACTAGAGTCACCTTTTGTCCTTTTCTCAACTCTTAAAATATGGAAAGGAAAAGTTTTGTTTCAGTGTATTAAAATTAACTACCCATGAAATATTCCTGGTTAAAGTTATCATCCTTAGTGATTCTTTAGGGTCGATTCCAATGGAAACATTTCCAGAGTCCACCAGTCAAGGATCCCCCTCAGATGGGAATCCTGGTCCTTCTCCTTATTTTGGAAACGTTGGTGCTCCTTATATGGAAATGTTGTCCCTCTCTGGGTTAACCATTGGTTTAACTGTCTGTTTATGTTTGACCTCAGTGGTCCCGAGTGTCCCAAATCTTGCCCCACCATCTCCTTCATTCGAATCATGTCGCGATGATTGTAAGGTTGACCCCTCGCCTTCTTCCCCCATTTCTTCATCCTCCTCTTCTACTTCGCCTGGTGAAAGTTTCAAATCTAGTAACCAGGAGGCTATGAAGAAGAAGAAGAAGTCATATAAGCAAGAGACCAACCGTGTGGCTATTACTCCAAATTCACCCCCTTTCGACAAACCTTCTGATCCTTCACGGAAGGTAAAATTCCCTTGCAGGTTGTGTAAGGGTGACCATATCCTTTGAGACTTTCTTGGCATTCCCAGAGTCTTAGAGGTATGGTATCAAGACTTGAATCGACCATCCCCATCAACCTCTAGAGATCATGTCGATGCTGCACCCTCAATTAGCAATGGTAAGAAGAAAGGGAAGATTAGATTCCCCTATAAGTTATGTGAAGGAGAGCATCTTCTTCACCTTTGTCCTCCTATGGATAAAGCTTCCAAAGTTTTGGAAAACCTTGCAGCTCCTCAACCCCAACTTCCTCTTGGTTACCAAAGTCTTTCTTTTGACCTTCTCCCAATTGGTAAAGAGATTGACTTGGATTCATCTCTTTCCCATCCCGTGCTTCTTGAGCGAGACTCTCTTGTGTCTATTCTCGGCCAACCACTAGTCAAAAAGAGTGTCGACTTGGTTTCACCACTAATTGCTCACTCTGTTCCGGAAGAGAGTGGTGATCATATTGCTCATGTTCTTCTCTTCTCATGAGATTCTCATGAATTGAAGAGTGACCCTCCCATCCCAATTGTTCAGGAGAGTCCTTCTCCTATTCCTGCAGGGCATGGAGGCAATCATATGATACCCCCACCAAGTAGTTTTGTCATCTCTTTTGATTGGGGTCCATTGACTAATTTCTGCCTCCCATCTTATGTTCCTTTTTAGATCACAGTACAAGCCTATAATATGGTAGTACCTGTAACTATATTAGATGAAGTTGTGTATGTTAGCATCATGTCCTCTACTACTTGGAAAGCTTTGGGTTCCCCACAGCTTGTGCTTGTCACCTAGAATCTATTGGCTTTCAACAGAGGAGCCAGACTACCTTTAGGGATCCTTCTAAAGTTCCTTATTATTTTGGGAGGAAATACCATATACATAGACATTATGGTAGTCCAAGGTCCCTTAGATTTCAATCTTCTCCTTGGACATGACTATATTTATGTCATGGGAGCTCTTGTTTACTCACTTTTCTGTGTGGTTTATTTTCCGCATGAAGGGATAATAGTGGCCATTGATCAATTGTCATTCATTGGTCACCAGGCACCTCCTTTTCAACCATCATCCCCTATCAGCTCTTGTTTGCAAGTAGGAGCTTCCCTGGCATAGGTCAATTATGTGGCCACCCATTTCATCTCTACGTCTGTTGATGATCACACAGATGGTATAATACATTATGTACTGGGGGCATTAGAGCCCAATCTATCTATGGTACCAATTAACATGTATTCCTCCCAAAGCATGGTTCTTCTGTCTAGTGAAGACCTCTTTGGAGCCATGTTCTTGTATGGTTCATGAATAGATGTATGAGGATAGTTCTTGGTCTTGTGTCAACCTTGTTAAAAAATGAAACAAGGGGTGTGAGCATAGGGCTCTGACGATAGTTCTTGGTCTTGTGTCAACCTCATTTAAAAATGAAACAAGGGTCCCGAGGATAGTTCTTTTATTGTGTCAACCTCATTAAAAAATGAAGCACCTATGTTTACCAAATCGAGTCTTTGATTAATATCTCGTAAAATCCTAGTTGATTCTTTCCTAGATCTCAAAAGTAAACCTTCATTCCATCCACCTAGTTCACTGAAATGAAGCTTGGGGGAAAAGTACCTTGATTGAGTCATTATGCTTGGGTCATGCAAACTTATAGCAAGCATAGTTTTTCATTTCAAGCTTGTGTAAACATGAAAACGAATCCAAGCAGAGTTCTCCATGGTTCAAGCTTGTGTCAAAATGAACCCATGCCCAATCTACATCTCGTGATTGTCATTTTTATTAGCTAATTTATGCTAGATGAGGCTTGGTTGTTTCATTCCATCACTACTATCTCTTTAACCAATCATATGCTTTCACTTGGTTTTTTTCCTTTCCTGAGGAACCGCAACGACGAGTGGTTTTGTTATCTAGCCTCTTAACCATTACATGTTTTGAGCAGTTCCTCCATTTCGAAAACTAGTTGCTACCCTTTATACCACTCGTTCCTCTAGGAAAAGTCACCTCTAAGCTATTTTCTGACTCGTAAAAGATGAAAAGGTTGTCGAGTGTTTTTCCCTTTTGACTCATAAAAGAAAATAAAATGGGGGGTCCACTTTAAAGATCTTTTTTGACCCTTTAAAAGTGGAATGATGGTTGAGCCCTTATCATTTCGAACTCATTAACGAATACAAAACATCATGCGCCGAGTATAAGTTTACCCCTTTTTCAGGCTGGGAGGCACTATTTATGAAAAAGGTACCCCTTGACTGAAATGGTCAAGCTGTTCTCTCAAGTATCATTTTCTACCTTTTCGAGCTTGAGAGACACAAATGTACGAAAAGTGACCATGTGGATTTTTCTTTTACGTGTCTTTTTTAAACTCTCTAAACATGAAAAAGATACCAAGTTACACCTTTGTCGGACTTGTTAGACTATTAAACAACATCAAATTCATCACCATAATGAGAATGTGCTTCTCCTTCCTCGGGCTCATTAAACTTACTAGGTCAGATTCATCTGAAGGATGAAATTCTAGTGCAAGCATATGCTATCCCCTTCAAGCTTATGATTAAAAAATAATTGGGGTACCTGCCCGAAATGGTGGGGAGGAATTTGGAAATCTATCAGTTGTGTCGGCAACTTACTCTTGAACATGACACTCTACTTCATGTTAGGTTGGGACATCCTCCTTTATGTCGTTGACCTTCCTTGGTTTGGGCCTGTCATTTTTTCCTTCCATTTGATCTCTGCCATGTCATCATGACCATCGATCCTATGGATGAAAAAGTAGCCAAACTTCCAGTTGTGTCACCAATATGTTCAAGGGTTTTCCTTCTATAATTACACTTACCTTTAATTCTTTGTATCATCCAAAATCAGTTTGCATCCTCTTGTCTCGCATCGATGATGTGGGATTCATTATTGCCCTACTTTGACATGATTGCTTTCAGTTGAATTCAACTCATTATCTAGGAAGTTGACCGAGAGAATTCCTTCCAGTACCTTAGAGCTTGCATGCCCTAAGGCAAGTTCTCCGCACTCGACGATAAGCTCACATCATTAGCTTTCAATCGAGTGAGTTCGTGGATGTTCAACTTCAGTTCATGTATTCACATTCCGTGAATTGTGTTGATAGTACCTTGAGGACCATTGTCATTAGTGGTGGTTTCTCTCGCACTTTTGAATAGTTTACATCATTCAATGGAAATCAAGCAACTTTCTAGCATGTTCGACATCAACACATCTATTTGCATGCTAGGATCTATACTTTGATTAGGTCATGTTGGAGTGCAAGACCTTGGACTCAGATCACAAAAGTCCAGGTTGTGAAGTGATGTGACATGGTTATGATGATATGCATGTCTCTTTCAGATGGTTGGTTATGACCAGACCATGAGTTATCATATGTGATCCTCCCCATTATTGGATGGCTGAGACCATACCTTGGTCTCATTATGATCCTCTTTAATTTATGGTTGCACCCATACCTAGATCCATTTACATGATCATTCTCTAGATGGTTG
This sequence comes from Pinus taeda, assembly GCA_000404065.3. NCBI lineage: Eukaryota > Viridiplantae > Streptophyta > Pinopsida > Pinales > Pinaceae > Pinus > Pinus taeda. The sequence goes on from APFE030121533.1 coordinate 212,283, forward strand.
TGTCCATGCCATGATTCATGTATCATTTGACATAGATCTCAGTTTATGTATATGTATTTGTACTTTCTTATAGGTTTTCCAATAGAAAACTGGTTCCCCACATTGATTTATATATAATTTCATCCCTCACTCCAGTTTGGCCTTCATGCTTTAGGGGGCATCTGTTACAAAGCATTTTTTCATTGTCCCTGTACTCTTGGTTCCTTGATCCCAAAGGACCTATATAGTGAACCCCGAATGCTTTGCCTTCATGAAGAAACTCCTATTGTGTCTGTCTTCATGAACATATCATTTCCATTTTGCACCATTTCCCCTAAAGATTTTTTTTTGCCCAGTTTACAAGACTGCCGCCAATGGCCTTTGTCTTCCCTGCATTGATGTGCAGAGATTAGCATTACTCCTCGCACCGACTGGAGTGATTGAGCTATGTTCTAGTGATGTCAGTCTTGTTATGGAAAGTTTTTTAAATTAGATTTGAAGCTTCCAGCTCTAGAAGCTTCGTAAAAAAAGGCTAGTAAATGGTTGGTCGGAAGGGGTCAAGGATGACAGTTTATGCTGCTTTCCCCTATAATGATGGAACTACCTCAAGGGATAAGTCCTTATCTCATGAGAAGAGGATCCATTTCCCATCCATATTTCCTATATAAACCTCCCTTCTTCCCAAGCACAAACTAGTGTGAGTGTTATAGTTGCAGATATTTGGTTGAGTGTTGATGCTATTTTGGTTTGGAGTAGAAAAGCAAGCTATTACGAGTTGTAGCTATCTAGTTGTGTGAGGGAGAATTGTGTTTTGGTTTGGAGTGAAGCCTAAAGCAAAGATATTTAAAAGTATTGTTGTTTGAAGCCATCATGGAATGCTAGCAGAAGTGTGTGGGAACTTGGTCTTGTCAAAGGAAGACTGCAACGTCAAGACGAATGGTTTTAATCTCTCTTTGATATTAATATATGCAACTATCGATTGATTTCCTACATGTTTTTGTAATATTACATATTTATGGCTTAATGTTTCTTGACTTGTTAAATAGGTTCAATTGTAATTTGTCTATTATTATGTTTGTGTGTTGTTGTTCTTTACTTGTTTCAAGAGCTTGAAGAAGGAATCAAGAGATTGCTGGAGCGAGCAAGCGACGACATCATCAAGTAGGATAAGTGACCAAGAGGTAGGCCCTCTTGGTTGATTCTAACTTACGGAAAACTTCAATAGAATGTATCTGTTGTGGCTAGACCCATGATCAGGCTAGAGGAATTTGTTCATGTCCGCACTTATAATTTTACTTCACCACAACAGGTAAAAAGGATATGGTCCAAGTTTGATGGTTCTTCTACTCCTGAATCTATTATGGTTTCTCGATAGTCTCATCAACCATTGGTTGATGAAGTAGTCGAGCCAATGCAATCTCTAGCTGATTACACTCCTCTTTTGGGGGGTGAAGTGCCTAACAACAGAGTCTGTTTGATTTCTAGTACAAAGTCTTGTGGTATAGGGGCATTCTGGTTTCTTTGAATGTTCCCCCTCCAAGTTCTAGGAGTGTCTCCTTTGATTAGGATAATCTTGTCGAGCCTCATCTTCCTTCAGTTGCACCTTTCCAAATAAAAGTTAGAGTTAATTCCACAAATGTCTATCGATATGGTGGATGAAGGATCCTCTGCAAGTATTATATCCTCCTTCACTTGGAAATATTTGGGTTCTCCAAAGTTATTGATAGCTGATAGTCAATTGTTTGCCTATGATAGAAGACCTGGTGAATCTATGGGTGTTCTTCCTCAATTACCTATTACTTTAGGTGGGAAGATAGTTTCTATTGATATGATGGTGGTTGATCACCCTTTAGACTTTAATATGCTACTTGGGCATGATTATGTCTATATTATGAATGTTGTGGTGTCTTCACTCTTTCAAGTGATGTGTTCTCCTCATAATGGGAGTGTTGTCACTATTGATTAGCCTACATCTAATAATCACCACCCTAATTCGAATTTACTGCAGAATGCCCCTTGGTTGTTCCAAATGTTCAAGTACACTCTACCCTGCCACGGGTGAACTATGTGGCATTGAATCCTCAATGTTCAATTTCTTCTAAGAAGGATCCTTTGAATTATTATTTTCCTTCTTGGGACTTAGTCCTGGTAGTTGACCAAGTGATTTCTCCTATAGGGATTTGGGACCCCTTAATTCCCTCTTTTGATGCTTGTAGTTCTCATGATTTCTTGGAGTTTGATTTTCCTTCACAGGAGGAACTTTTTGAAGCCAGGAGTTTAACTACCAAAGGAGTCCTTGGCCTAAGCCCCACGAGGAATTTGTCTTGAAGAACTATTATGCATAAGCTGCAAGGCTGAGTGATTCCCTATACCATATTGTACATATAAGGTACACATTTTTCAAGTTTTGTATTCTATAACACAATCTTTTATCTAAAGTTTATATATGGGATGTATTAACTTCTTATCTAGTGTTCCTATTTATGTCTACAGAACTTTGAAGATTTCTCCTTTTGAAATTTTTATGGTTGATCCACTCTAATAGGTATTGGTTCTCGAAACTTGAATATAGGTTAGGTTTTTCACCTCCACTATGCATTTATCAGTTTCCTTTCCCATTTTGGCCTTAGGATCGACCCTACCAAGATATGATGCAGAACCTTCTCATTACTTACAAGTGTCATAGCTTGTGTGGTGGAGCCTACCTTATTATAGGTGCCTTAGATAGTACCTTGTTGTCACTTGGAACTCATGCTGAACTTTTGTTCTTAGGCTCAGGAGTCCTCTTTAGTACCCCCATGTCTTGTGCATTGGAGACTCATTCTCTTTCTTCTTTGTTATTCCCTAGCTTTTTACCCTAGAGGCTCCTTTGTGTTGAGTTGTACTATTGCACTACATATTGACTATTTGCACCTTTTGGCCTTGAGCTAGCTTCACATGTACTGGTGTTTAAGCCATGTTTCAACCATGTCTTCTGCAAAATCAACCTTTCAATCATTTAGCCTCTGCAACTTAATGCACCCTTTTACCCATGGAAAGAACATTCCTTTAAGTGTCATTGACTAGTTTCACCACCTTGCATTGAGCATAGGAATGTTTCCCTTCCAGGAACTAGAGTATCTTCTTTTTCAACTCTCGTTATTTCCACTATACTATAGCATTCTTTTATTCTTTTCTAGGCTTCATATAAATGAAAATACAATACATATATATAATAATAATAATATATAGATATAATATATAATATAATATATATAATATCCAGAAAAAGAGCGGAAACGAGACATATTTCCATGTTGATGGTAGTTAGAGTCAGTTGTGTCACCCTTGAACAAAGCACTCAAAAAATAAGTCTTTCCTCCATTAGGATGGGCTTTAGTTTGACTTAGGAGAGTGATAACCATTCTATTGAGTTAGTACTCCTTTGATTGGTTATCTCTTCCAATCATATGGAGAGTTTTCTTTTGCCTCATGTGTGAAAAACTTATACAAAGTTATCATATGCTACGATGTAGTCACAGTTGAGTCATGTTTTTGTTCAATGGAAGTAAACCTGGGTTGGTCTCTCTACAGTGTCTATTGACCTATTTTTTAGTCGGACATCCCTATTTATCGATGTCATGTTCGTTATCACATCACCTATGTTGGTCCTTTGCTCATACTGGTTTGAGAAGGTCTTTATTGACTTCTTACTGGTGAGTCTTGTTCTTATCGACTAAGACAAATTTCTCTGAGGGCAGATCTGGAGACGCACCATAGCCCTATTTTCATTATTGATAGGTCACCTTGTTCTCAGCATCGATCAATATCATGGGTCTTTGACTGAGTGGTTTCCCTTGTGTTTGACATAATCTTTCATTATCACACATTGGGATTCGTGCAATACCTTGGTTTCCATTTAACACTATTGGTGGATTCCTCGCCTCTGTGTTAGGTTTCATTATTGGTTGGTTAAGAGGGTTTCTATCATGCGCTAGCTACATCTTGTGTACACCGGAAACATGCTTAGGTTGGGTTACTACATCTTTATTCATCTAATTCCTTCCACATTATTGGTCTACGGGTTACACTCGTGCTAGATTGATGAAGGATGCCTTAAAACCTGCCTTCTAGCTAATCTTTTCCCATCGAATTCAGTTCATTACTCTGGGAAAAAGATCTAGAGTCCATTTGGTAGTACATTAGTTTTTGCAGTCATTAGTGGTAGATTCCTTCACTATTGATAGTGGGAAAACATCGTTGTCTCCTGATTGATAGATTCTTCCAAGTGTTCAACTACAACTCATTTATTCGCACTTGTTAGATTGTAATGGGTACCTTGGCTCTCATCATCATTATTGGTGAGTAGTCTCTTGTTTATTAACTGTATACATCAATGACTAGTAATAAAACGATTTCTCACATGGTTGACCTAAGATCATTTATTCCCATTGTGTAGAATTGTACCACGGCAGTCGGTGAAGACCTCAGGTTTGCATTAGCATGTCTTGGTTCACTTGTCAGTTGGTCCTGTTTCTACTAGTTGACACCATCCACCTTATATGTTGTAGTTCCTTACAGTGACATCCTATATGTTGGCTACCGAGTTGCAGTGTAGTACCATTTATTCCATCATTTTGACTTGGTACCATTTGGATTAGTTTTATGACTTCAAATATCAGCCTCATACTTCAGCATCATTGATTAGCTCTTTATATGTGATATCCAGAAAAGTACTTGCTTGGTTATGATCAGATGATCCATTATGTATTTTTTAGTTCCTTTATACTTGTATTCATATTGGATCCTCTTTTGTACTTGACATGCAGACATGCTTTACTATGTCTAAGCATGGGTATGCCCGCCTCAGACAACAGTTTCGTTCTGATCTCTTTTGATGGCTTGGCAAGCTGAATTTTAGTGAACTCCTCCTCCATCTCGGCATGATTCCTTCCATACACTTAATAAATTCAGCAATCATGTACCCCTTCTAACCTCATATATTAGGGGGCATCTATTATAGAACCATTTACCACTCTTGGTAGGTTTTATGCTCTAGTTATGGCCTAGGGCAACCCTTCCTTCCAGACTTAGTCCAAAATCTAAAAAACAATGTTTTATTTCCTATACGTTACTTTTCCCAGTGATAAAAGCACATACATGTGTTGAAACACTTCAAAATAATAAATTTCCTCAATTTCAGGTGGATTTCATGGGTTTTACCTATTACTCACCTCCTATAGCTTGTGGCCCAATTGTTTCGCCACTGAAAAACTAATTTGAAGAAGTATAAATCAACCTCCTTGGGAAGGACTTAAGGGAGAAGAAAATGAGATATTGATATTATAGTTGATTTATCCCTAATCGAGTCTGACAAAATCCCTGTGCCTCCTGCACTCTCCAAAGCTTTAGGAAACCCTTTTTTCCTCTTTTGATATATCCTTCATGCTTCTTGAGATATCCTTATGTATGATGATGGAGGAAGATTGCTAAGGATGGGAAAGGATGGCTCTGAAGGACGGTTCCACTTGGAGCTGGAGGAAGACTCAAGTTGTAGTTTTCCATATTTCTTGTAGCTTACATTAATAAAGAAATGTTGTTCTGTTCCTGATATTAAAACTTGTTTATGCATTGATTTATATTGTGATTTATTTGTAAATCTTATATTAATGCATAATTGTTCATTCATTTATATGATCTAACATATATTTCATGAATCTAATTTACGTTTCTACCATTTTATATGTTTTTTTTGAATAATTTACAGGTCTCAAAGGCATCAGGAGTGTTGGAGAGGTAAATCCCCTCTACGGATAGAGGCGATCCCTACTAGCCCAGAACGGGTCTAGCAACAATCAAACAATGCTATCACGCAAGTTCCTAATTGCAAATAAAGAGTAGGTGAAGAAGACCTACTTGAGATCCAACGCTTTAGTTCGTAGAAGAGATGGTGCTCACGTTCCTTTGCCTTGGCCGGTCGCGATCCTCCACTATTCACGTGAATGGACACCTGCACACAAAGAGAACAACCACAAACACAAGCGTGAAATCTAATATATGCAATTATACATCAGTCAGGAAGGATATAATTCAACATCAACCATTACAAGTACAACGAGAATGGAACCATAATGATAGTCATCTATTTATTAATATTCAACAAAGGAGAATACAACCAGTGTCCTGACGTCAAGTCCTCCTTTGGTTGGGTGCTCAGCTACACAAGTCTTGCAAAAGCTTGAAGGGGTGAGGGACAATCTCTCTCTCTCTTTAGTGACAAAGTCTCCTTACTTAGGGAAAACCTTATGGATACAAAGAAGGCTTCTTGCAACTCTAACCTTTTGATATCTTCCTTTCAGCACAAGTATTGCCACAAGAGTCAAAGCTATTAGAACCAGAACTAGCTTGCTCAAGCCATGGGAACAAGATTTTATAGAGGAAAAGGAAGAGATAATGTCAATCCCCCACGATCATGGATTTGGCTTCATCACTTGGAAACTTCCATGGAATGGTGGCAAACAACTTTCCATCCAAGGAGATTCGAAGCCAAACCATCCTCACTCAACTTGGAATCAGTTTGGTGAATGAGGTGGAAAGAACCTTCGGAGGTTTGAGTGGTTAAAAACTTTGCCCAAAATGATTGGCGTGATTGCGACTCTGGGACAGAGCGCTAATGGCGCGCCCTCTCCTTAGGATTTTCCCCATTGGCGCGGGCATAACATAGGGCACCAGCGCTAATGCAAAAAGGGCTATTTTCAGGGGCAATGAGTAGGAGATGTCTTAAGGGCATATGAAGCTCATGTTTAGAGGTAAATAAGGCAAGTGGTTTCAAGTCTTGTCACTTCTCACAAGTCCCGAAATGAGTCCTCCAGGATGCGGGAGAGGGGTAACAGGGATGGTGACAAACAGTGACAAATTACTGTGTAACACCTTGTTTGTACGAGGACAGTCCCAGAACAGAAACAAAAATAAGTCATCGAGTGGGAAATCTAAATCTACAGGGAGATCTAAATCTCCAGGAAAACCTGTAAAGATGGTGTGTTGGAAATGCGAAAAGGAAGGGCACTACAAAAGGGATTGTAAATCTAAAGGTCCTGATAAGGAAAGGGATCTGATGACGCTCCTTCTGCAGAGGCGAAACCCACCTTAGAAGAAGGTGGGGATGTGTACTTGGATTCTTCAAGTACACATGTAGATCATGACGCATGGTTGATTGACTCAGGTGCATCCTTTCACTTCACTCCCCATAGAGAGTGGTTCTGTGAGTATCAAAAATATGATGATGGTGATGACTTCTGGGGGGGTGACAGGAAGGCTAGAATCATTTGTCGCGGAAAAGTAAAGTTGAAGTTGCAAGGTGGAAGGGTTAGAACACTTCCAGGTGTTTTGCATATTACTGCATTCGCCAGAAATCTGATTTTTGTAAGTAAGCTAGATGATGCAGGTGTAAAAACAGTGTTCGAGAAGCATACCTGCAAGATGGTTCAGGGAGCACTGGTATTGAAGTAGGGAGTTCAGATTGGAATTCTATACAAGCTGTAAGGTAGCACTATTATTGATGGGTGCAACAATTATGTGGTTCCTGAAAGTGGAGCAGAAAATCTAGTGGTCTCTAGAGAGAAAACCATGCTGTGGCATCAAAGGCTTGGAAATATTGGAGAGAAGGGCCATCGAATACTTCATGGTAAAGGTATGGTAGAAGGTATGAGTAACATCTCTCTCTATTTTGATTTCTGTGAAAATTGTGTATATGGGAAGCAGAATCATGTGAGTTTCCCCTCTAGTGGTAAGAGGGTGAAACGTATATTAGAGCTTCTGCATAGTGATGTGTTTGGACCTGTGAAGGTTCCATCATTGAGTAAGTCTGTGTACTATGTATCATTTATAGATGACTTCTCAAGGAATACATGGATATATTTCCTTAAAAATAAATCTGAAGTCTTTGCTAGGTTTAAAGAATTTAAGGCTCTGGTGGAAAACTAGATAGAGAAGAAGATAAAGGTGTTGAGGTCAGATAACGGTGGAGAGTTTTGCAGCATGGAATTTGAAGAATTTTGTGAGAAGTGTGGTATAGCACGGCAGAAGACTACTCCATACACACCTGAGAAAAATGGAGTTGTAGAAAGAATGAATAAGAATTTGATGAAAAGGGCAAGAAGCATGCTCAGTGGTGCCGAGTTAGGATAGGAATTCTGGGAAGAGGCGGTGGAGATAGCATGTTACCTCATCAACAGATCACCTTCATCAACATAGGAGGATAATACTCCACAAGAGGTATGGACTGGTAAGAAACCCTCTCTTTCACATCTTAGGGTATTTGGATGTGATGCATATGTACATGTTCCAAAGGAGGAAAGAACCAAGTTGGATAGTAAATCTGAAAAGTGCATCTTTATTGGGTATAAGGATGGTTTAAAGGGTTATAATCTTTGGAACCCAGTAACAAGGAAGGTTGTGTATAGCCGACATGTGGTGTTCAAAGAGGTGAAAGATGTTATTAAACATGAAGTCCAACCAAAGGAAATTGAGAAGATAGAGTTTGAGCTTAAGGAGGAAGAATCAAACTCTACAGCAGAGGAGGAATCAGAAGATGAAGAGCCACAAACTCTAGGTGTGAGAAGATCAGTTCGAGAAAGAAGGCAGCCGAAAAGGTGTAGTCCGTCTGCTTTCTATTCAAATTTTGCTTTATCTATTACTAATTATGATCCTAGAACTGTGAAGGAAGCAGTAGACTCAAAGGATGGAAAACTCTGGAAAGAGGCCATGGTTGATGAAATGGCATCTTTTCACAAAAATGAGTCTCGAGATCTGGTGGAGTTGTCGGTTGGAACGAAACCCATTAGCAACAAATGGGTGTTCAAAAAGAAGACAAATGCAGAAGGAAAGGTGGAGAAATACAAAGCTCAGCTGGTAGCAAAAGGTTATTCCCAGGTGCCAGGAATTGATTTTGGTGATATTTTTTCTCCGGGTATCAAGGTAGCTTCTATTAGATTACTTTTATCTGTTGTTGCTGCTTTTTATTTTGAGGTAGAACAGATGGATGTGAAGACAACATTTCTTCATGGGGATGTAGAAGAGGATATCTACATGAAGCAACCTGAAGGTTTTGCGATGAAGGCTAAGAAAGAAATGGTATGCAAGTTAAAGAAGTCTCTGTATGGGTTAAACAGTCACCAAGGATGTGGTATCAGAAATTTGATACATTTATACGGGGACTTGGATTCACCAAAAGAAAAGCAGATCACTGTGTGTACTTTAAATTAATTGGTGACCATGTTATTTATCTAGCCTTGTATGTGGATGATATGTTGCTAGTTGGAAATGGCAAAGAAATTATCCAGGATTTGAAGACCCAATTGTCCTCCAAATTCAACATGAAATATCATGGTGCTGCAAACTATATTTTAGGCATGGAAATTAAAAGAGATTGGGCAAATAGGAAACTCTAGTTAAACCAGAGGAAGTATGTCGAGACAATACTGCAGAGGTTTAATATGTAGGATAGTAAACCGGTGAAGGTTCCTATTCCTGTAGGTGTAAATTTATCTTCTGAACAATTTCCCAAGGCACAAGAAGAGAAAGAGGATATGCCTCGTGTTCCATATGCAAGTGTAGTCGGTAGCCTAATGTATGCAATGGACAATAGTGAAGCGGGTTTTCAACTATTTGTGTGGCACTAGTGATTATGGTTTATGCTATCAAGGAAGACCAGGATTGGATAGAGTTTTGGATATCTGTGGCTTTGTTGATGCGAAATAGGCTAGAGATCCGAATCAGAGAAGATCTACAAGTGGGTATGTGTTTAACCTATTTGGAGGTGCAGTCATTTGGATGAGTAAGAAACAATCTGTAGCGGCACTATCAACTACAGCAGCAGAATACATGGCAGCCACTCATGCAAGCAAGGAAGCAGTTTGGTTGCAGAGATTGTGTTCAATTATGGGGTTAGTACATGGAGCTATAAGGTTATACTGTGACAACCAAAGTGCAATTTTATTGGCAAAGAACCCTGCTTACCATTCAAAGACAAAGCATATTGATGTTCAGTATCACTTTGTGAGGGATATGATAGAAGACAAAAAGGTGTTACTAGTAAAAGGTGGACAATTTGAAGAATACTGCAGATGCATTGACAAAATATGTGAGCTCTGAGAAGTTCTCTTGGTGTAGAGAAACAATGGGCATTTCAGGGCTTGATAAATGACTAAGCTCTCCTGTGGCCCCCTGTGGAAAGAAAACAACAAGTGGGAGAATGTTGGGTTGTGTTATATTCTTTCCACAACTATATTTTTGGACCCTATATTAGGTTGGGTGGACCTACCTATGGTTTTGTGCATGGTTTTCGCACATGGTTTTGGACACGATGGTTTTCGGCCCATGTTTTCGGACGCGATGGTTTTCGGTCCATGGTATTAGATGCTTCACCATGTATAAATATGTATTGTAACATTGAAAGGAACATAATGAAAAATCAAGCTGGTAGTCCTAGTTTTGGGATCCACAGGAAATCTCTGTGTATATGTGTTTTATGTGTTATGCTCTCACATTGTTTATTTTCTTTTCTTAGAATTTGTATGCAAGTAATTTCTGTATGGGGTTAAAACCTATATCTCCATGAAAGTTAGTTCAAGATTATTCAAATAGAACAAACAACGTTTATAATTCTATTCCACCATAAATAAATCCCCCACCAAGGTTGACCTTAATTTGATATCCAAATGGTTTTGATATTGACATGGCCTATTAGTTGAGAGAAAGAAATCCACCTACTTTAGAAGAGATGCAAAGGAATTTTGTTAGTGTACAGACCAATTTGCTGGCCAAGAAAGCTAGGTTCAGGTATGAGAAGAGAGTGACTATTAAAGAAGATCCTTCTTCGTTATCATATGTAAAACTAGACACTTTGGTTAAAACTATGGAGAGAATTACTTTGACACATAGAGCTGCACTAAAGGAACCACAAGGGGGTCCTTAGATCAATAATCCAAATTTTAGAAGGCAGCAGCCCCAAATCAAGCAAAGAGAACCAAGCAACCCAATAGATCAACAACAAAGTAAACCTCCTTTTCAGGAGAGTTATGCAGAAGAAGAACAAGATCTAGTAGATGAACAAGAAATATATCATATTAATCACTTCGATGTGGGAGAAGTAGATAATATTTTATTGTCAAAGGAGGAAAAGATTTTTTCTTTATCATAACAAGATGTGATGCCTACAAAATCAGATGGTTACAAAAAAAGGCTATCAAAATTCCATTATGGAAGTGCATAAACAATATAATCTGAGAAATAAAAAAACTACAACAAATCATCCTAAGAAGATCCAAGCTAATACACCTTCCACCAGTCAGACAAAGGTTGATCCTCCAAAGGAAGCCCCTCAAAAGAAAGATACAAATGTGAAAGAGGTAGAAAGGCCTCAACCTTCTTTTAACCTTAAAAATGAGTTATCAAAGGTTAAAAATTATGTTCCATTGACTAAATTAATGAAAAAGGATGTATATAGAAGTTAACTTATAAAGGCACTAAAGATAAAAGAAGGAACAGGTACTGCGAATATAAGTGATGACCAGCCTAGATTTCTTTTTGGACCAGAAGTTGAGGGAAATTCACAATATGGTAATGTGCCAACATTTTATGCTAGTCTTAACATTCATGATCTCATTTTGCGCAATGCCATGTTGGATTTGAGTGCTTCACATAATCTCATGCCAAAAATGATTATGGAGAAACTCAGATTAGATATAACCATACCATATAAAGATCGCTTCTCTTTTGATTCAAGTAGGGTAAGAAGTTTAGATTTGATCAAGGATTTATGTGTGACCCTTACCCAAATCCCAACAAAAAGTACAGTGATGGATGTTTTTGTGGTTTATATCCCTCCAAAATATGGGATGCTCTTGTTGAGGTCTTGGGGAGTAAATTTTTAAGGCACATTGCAAATGGATATGACATATGCAATTATTCCCATTTTCGGGCAACAAAGGAGATTGTACAGGGAGATTCTTATGAAATATATGTTAGGCAGTCAGGACAAACCCAATAATTACCCACTTTATTCATACATTCAAACATGGATTATTTCATTTTATATAATGACATATGTTTAGAAGAATAAATTCAAGACATGGAAAGTGAATAAAAAAAACAAGGGATATGAAGCCAAAGGCTAAAATATAAAATGAAAATGATGAGGAAGTTTTATGTCATATGGATTTTGATAGGGTATTTAGCAATGAAGGAGCCAAGGTTGGTGTATGTATCTTAGACACAAAATCAGGCAAGTTAAATAAGTATTCCTATAAGCTTACTTTCCAATGTATGAACAATGTTGCCTAATATGAGGCACTTATTTTGGGGTTGCAATTATTGAAAATATTAGGAGCCAAAAAGATTTTGTTCCATGGAGATTCAAAACTCATCATCAATCAAATCAAAGGTGAGTATTAAAACAAACACCACAATTTGAGGGCATAAAAGAATGTTGTTTTATATTTTTTGCAGTGTTTTCCAAAAAATTAGTTGTATTTGATTCCTAGAAATCAGAATGTGTTTGTTGATGCATTGAATACCTCAGCAAGTACATGTAAGATTCATTTCCATCCAAATAAGAAATATGAGATTGAGGTAAAACATAGGCCTGTTCTCCCAGATAACATAAGGAACTAGCAAGTGTTTGACAATGATGAACAGTTAAATAATTTTTTGCAATTAAAGGGGGAGTTTGAAAATTTGCATATTGATGTAGAAAATAATGTTGATGATAACACACAGGAAACTATTTTGAATCAGATTAGTGAAAAATATGATGAACATGAAACATAACCTGAAATCCTGCAGTTAAAGGACAATGTGATACCTGTTATAGCACCATTTACCACTCTTGGTAGATCTGATGCTTTGGTTATAGCCTAGGGCAACCCTTCCTTTCCAGACTTGGTCCAAAATCTAAAAAATGGTGTTTTATTTCCTATATGCTACTTTCCCTGTGTTAAAAGTGTGTACATGCAAGTCAGTATATACCCAACCTGCCTATATGTGTTAAAACATTTGAAAATAATAAATCTCCCTAATTTCGGGTGGGGTTTACGAGTTTTACCTATTACTCACCTACTATAGCTCATGGCCCAACTGTTTCCCAACTAAAAAAGATAATTTGAAGAATTATAAATAAACTTCCATGGGAAGGCCTAAGGGGAGAAGAAATGAGATATTGATATTATAGTTGATTGATCCCTGATCGAGTCTAAAGAAATCCTTGTCCCTCCTACACTCCCGAAGATTTAGGAAACCCTTGTTTCCTCTTTTGATATATCCTTCATCTCTCTTATGATATCCTTTTGTATGTTGATGGAGGAAGATTGTTGATGCTGGGATAGGATGGATCCAGAGTGTTATCACTCCTCTCGATCTCCAGGGTTGAGGAAGATTCTAGTTGATGTAACCACAGACCAATCTTTTGACTTGGTAGCTAGCCCTACCAAGCCGCAGAGGGATCTCTCCAAAGAATCACAGCCAAGTGGATGGTGGATTATGGTTTTAGGCTAGGTATAAAGTGCAGAGGTTGTTTTGATTTGATTTGATGGGGTTATTGCTAAATGAGGATATTAGGTCAAAGTGGCTAGGTCAGGGAAAATCAAATATGATTGTAGACATTCAAAGGGGAAATGTAAGCAAGAGGATGAACACCTAAAATGTGATTTTGTGAGATGATTTAAGAGTGATTAGGAGTTAGGAAGAGCATTGGAGATGTATTCTTCCTAAACTGAAGAAAAATTAACAAATCATGATAACTTTCCCAAAACAGAGCATGAGCAAACATGAATTCTGCCTATCAACTTGAAAATTACCATATAACATACATGAAATGGTTTATGAACTTATAAATAATTCATACAAATTAAAACAGAGAAGAAACAATGCTAAACATCCATACCACATGTATCCCAAAGAAATAACTGCAACTCATCTATTAAAACTGGCCAAATTCTAATACAATAGTGTCCCTAATCAATAATACAACATCCAACTGAGTCCAAACTCTGAAAAGAGTGAATAGAGGGAAGATATAGACATCAAAACAACCGTCACTCATCCTCAAGGGTCGAATTCTTGAGTTGAAGAAGAGATCCACAAAAATCTAAACTGATACCTAGAGTGTAGCGAGCTCTAAGTGACTCCTCCCTAATTACATTGACACTCATTCATTTTACTTGATGATAACCTTTACCTAATAAATCTACCCCTAGGTAACTTATCCACATCATTATTACATTTACAACATCAATTACATTAGTAAAAATTTGGTTTCCAAGGATGAAAATCAAATTTGGAGAAAAATAGTGAAAAATCAGGGAACTAGACAAGTGCGCCCTCCATCTTGCAGGATGATTTTGATTGCCTTCCCGATGTCCAAATTGATCCCAGGATAGCTCATCGGAAATATTGTCCTATCTAGTTTCCAAAATGGACTTGATTTGACCCTCCAAAAGTGGATTCTCCCAAGACTGGTCTGTGCGCAGTGCCTATGCCAAAATTGAGGACAAAAAATGATTTTTTGCTTCTTTTTTGCCCTTTTCACTATTATTTTTGCAAACAAAGGTTGGAAACGTGGTTTTATTAGATTTATTTGTCATTTTTCATCCATTGGTGGTCTATAGTTGCTAAAAAAGTGCCCTAAAAAAGTGTGTAACACCTAGGATGCTACGCGTTTGACCATGATGTTGATATAACATTGTCCAAAAACACACAGAAAAGACAAAAATTGCAAAAATGAGCCAAAATGATTCAAAATTGGTGAAGTGGCTGATGTTGGTGTGGCTAGGCTTGGAGTGAAGCCTCTGAAATTATATCAAGATTCTTTTTCTTTTCTCGATGAGTTAGCGCTTCAATCTTTGCATTTGTTGCCTTGAGCTTTGCCCTTGCATTTCTTTCTCTTTTGGCATAATGTTTTTCCATTTTTATATGAATTTCATTTTATTGATTGGCCTTGTCTAGGAGACTTTCTAAATGTTTTTTTACCTTGTCATGCCAATTCTCCTGGTTCTCATTAACCATGATGGAAAACTGCTCATTCCATGTGAGTTAATTTGCAAGCTCAACCTCTTTTTGTCTTTCTAGTTCTAGAGCTCTTTTCAGCCCTCTAGTCCTAGGTCTTCTCATTGTCTCTTTCTCTTGTTCAAGTTCACCATACCTATCATAGGCCTCATCAAGCAATGCCTTGGTTTTCATTTCTTCCCTTTTTTCCTTGATGAGTTGAATCTCCATGACATCATGTTTGGCTTGAAGCTACTGATTTTCTTATGAAATAATATATTTTGACCTCTCTAAGTTGATCTGGAGCTCCCTAATGAGTACATACTTTTCCTTGATGATAACACTAGTGTCCTCGTTGTTATCATGCTCACCTAGTTCAACCAAGTCAAAATCCTGCTCTATCTCATGGAGGTCCTCCTCCTCATGCTAAATCTCTGTCTCTATCATCTTCTCTTTGCCTTTGTGTACCTTCTTTGTTGGTGAAGGAAATTCCCCTCCTACAATATGTGGGAAAAACACCTGCCTATGGCCTCTCTAATAAGTGTGTGCGAATGTTCCCAAATCTCCCCTTTTATGCTTAATGACCTCAACCTATTCAATCTACTCCGGCTCACTGATATCATCTCTCCTAGGTGACTCAATATGCTCATGAAATGGTCATGGTGGAGGTGTTGGTGAAAGAGACTGATATAATGATGATGCATGATCTATGGGCTGAGATGGAGGAATGGATGTGGAAGGATGAGATGATGAAGGCACATTTTGAACATTCTGAATAGATGGATCATTGAATATGGGATTGGCTATGAAGGTACTCCATGCAATGTTCATTTCACTGAGATGATAGAGAACTATGATTTTGATGAGGGAATGATGGGAAAGACTTTTCATCTAATGTTCACACTCTCTTCCTGGACAACATCTTATCAATGCTCCGAAAAAGGTAGTAGGGTATTTTGATCATATTTACCCTAGTGAAATGCATTAAGAGCCGGATGTAATAGGAATAAAGTCTAGAAAATCTACCTTCACATGAAAAGTATTTCATGATAATCTTCATCATTGGGGCATATCTATCCAGGAGGTGAGAAAAAGGAAAATAGATCTTTCTCTCATTTCTGTACCTTGGTTTTATGAAAGGCTCATAGTAATTTTTCTCCAACTCACCTTGCTTGAACCATTTCTCCCCAACATCTGGGATCCCGGTGGTAGCTGATACAATGGTAATGGATATAGTAAAAGTGACACCAACTAGAGTAACTTGGTTGTCATGGAGTTTAGATATGAAAAGTCTAGTCAACATGGCATGGTGTTGGACTTTTTGAATTTGCTCACAGAATTCATAACAACCAAGATATTTAAAAGATGTCACAACCATAGGAGATGCCAAGAGTTACCAAATATATGTTGGCTCAAATATGATTACTCTCCCCCCTTCGTGTGGTCTCTTCACCTCTGTTTCTTCTCCCTCATTGTATGGTTTGTTTTCTTCTCTTACCATGGTGTTTTAATGTCAAAACCCTAGGGAGGTATAATGTTGGTGGAATGTGATTTTTAGGAGTAAGGGTGGGAAAGGGAAATTGAAGGAGATGGGTTTAGGGATTTATGAAATGGGGGAGGGGACAAGTAGTAGTAATATGATGGAATTTTAGGATGGGGAAATTGTTTATAGGTTAGGGGTTGGGATCCTAGGTAGTTCTAGCACCTAGGGATTAGGGATAAAGGGTTAGGAGTATTGGGATAAAGGGTTTAGGGAAAAGGAATTGTAATGAGGAAAGGGTATGAAAGTGTAGGGGAATGAAATTTGGGATTGAGAGTGCAATGGTGGTTTTGAGAGAGATACTAGGGTTTCGATATGAGAAAAAAACCAAATGTTTAATAAAATTTCAAAACACCTTAAGAAATGATTGTAGGAGGAGAAGAATGCTATCTTTGTCTATCACTCACTTGCTAGAGGTTTGGAGGCGATTTGGTGACATCTAGAAGCGTTTCGCAATTTTCTGGGCAAGTGAGCAGCGCTAGAAGGAAGTGTTCCCTCTCTTTAGCAAGTGCATAGTGCCTGAAGGAAGTGCGTAGTGCTAGAAGGAAGTGCATAGCACCTGAAGGAAGTGCATAGTGCTAGAAGGAAGTGCGTAGTGCTTGAAGGAAGTGTGCAGCGCCTGAAGGAAGTGTGTAGTGCCTGGAGGAAGTGCACAGTGCCTGCTCTGTTTTTTCAATTTCACCCAGAATCTTGAGAAATGTTCTCTTGGGTTTCGCTCAATCGATGGTAGGAGACAAATGAAGTTGATTTTGATGGTATGAAGGCTCTTATACTTGAGTGAATTTGATTTTTTAACTTTAAAACCCACTTTCTAATGTTTCAATTCACCTTTGAAAACTTTGCTAATTACCCTTTACACATTGATTTTCTTCCTTGCAGATTGATGATGTTGGAGTGTGGCACTCTTTACATTTGAATTTTCTTTGATGAAGTTGGCATATAGAGTTTGAGTTGGAAGCTTATGAACAATACTTATTACATATAGTGAACATAAAATTACATAAAAAATAAAAATAAATGAGATCTTTGTTTTTGGAATAAAATTACAATTTGAAATAAAACTCATACTTGAAATGAAAATTAGAACTGGGGAAACCATGGTTACATGTTTGTAAATCCTCTTTAAATGAAAATAAAGGATATTATTTTGCTTACTCTCATACTTTTTTGCTAGCTTTATGCAGTGAAATTGAGTATTATTGAACCTTGGAAAATCAAACCTAGTGACCTAATGGGACCTTGAATAACCAGACTCCATGTTGACTTGACTAACATAAAGACATGAAGGTGGGCAAACAAGTATTGATTTTTGAGGGAGAGTAGGATTTTTTTACTTGGGCTACCATCAGTGAGTAAATTTTTGAATGAGGACCTAGGTGGAATGACAAAAATTTCTGAGTGGGACCCTTAAAATGAATATGAAAAGAGGAGTTTTGATCATTGATGGCAGTATGCAAATACTGATACTAACATCGACCTTATTGGGGATGGAAACTCCTTGGAGGTGTCAAGAACACCATAGACTAAGTGCCTAACCATGTGGGCCAATACGGTCAAAAACTAAAAACCAAATTGAACACTAAAGACTTCAATCCAAACTATCAGATCATCAGAGCCTTAGGGCCTTCTCCTTGGGCTTTAAACCTTGATGAATTTTGTCATCACTTGTTGAAAACTGAACCATAAAGAAAGTTGTTGCTGAAACAAAATGCACACCCTATTCCATTCTAACTGTTGAAAATGACTACTAAATTAGGTAAAGGAAAAATGCCAATGAAGCCAATCAAGCAACTGGATCCCTGGTTGTCCTCTATTTACACTATCTACAAAAAACTTGAAGATTGGAAACTCAACATACAATTGAAGCTAAAAACAATGATTCAAAACAAGATAACCATCATGACTAATGATTGCAGAAGACTGGTAAAAGGATTTTGAAAAGCATGTGCAAAGGACAGATCTTGACAAACAACAGAAAGATCAAAACAACTGTCAAATTGAATTGTTTCCTCTTCATGAGCCAGAGGAAACACATTGGCATTTTCCTTCACTTTTATCCCTTCTTCCACCATTACTGATTGGGTGAAATGATCCTTCCAGTGTAACCAATCCAGTAGATGGTTACTGAAATTCTACTCTCACTTACCTTGAGCAAGCAGAATGATATATATGTAGGAAACTCACAATGAAAACTAAATTTACGCTGATAAACAAAACAACATCCATCTTCTCCAATGCTTGCAAAGACTATCCAAGGGATCTTGCAAATTATGAAGCATTACCTTTTGTGAATCAATAAAAGGAGAAGAATAAATGTTATTTCCATATGGTTGTAATAAGTTAGCAAAAGGATCCTCCATGATATTTTCAACAGCATATTTGTCCATATCTATGGGATCTGGGGCAAACTCCTTTTCATAAAAAGACCTTTCATTTTTTGAACCTTGAGGAAGATTTATATCTACAAGGGGCTCTAAAACAACTTCTTGTTTATCATTGTTATCCTCTTCATAATCACTTGGAAACTGGAAAGACTGTATAATAACATCATCATTCTTAATGGATGGAATATGGATTTGCAAATTAAGAATATGATTTATTTCTTCTTCAGTCAAAGGAGGAAGTACTCTTTGTTTTCTTTGGACAAAACAACAATTGTCTTCTTTCCCTCCTAAAGTTTGACAAGGATGTTGAATATCTTGATTAATTTCAAGAAAAGGAGTATATAAATTTTCATCAGACTGTTGATTCATTTCATGTGATTCCTTTTGACTATCAAGATGCAAAATTCCTTCATCTTCAAGCAAAGAGGAAGCTACTGTATGCTGACTATGATCTTTTGTATCAAAGTGACTAGCTTCTTGAGACTGTTGTTGACGGGAAAAATTAGAGAAGGCTTCAATGATTTCTTCATCATCCATACATTCGATATCATCATACTTTCAAGATATGCAATGAAACCTTCACTATAACCACAAAAAATTTGTAAATAAAGATAAGACTTCACATAATGGTTGGAGAACACTTTGTGGAAATATTTTAGATAACATAAACTTTCTTTTGGTAACCCTTCATCCCATTCCCTAGCTTTATCTTCAAGGGTAGCCATAAACAACTTCATGAGACAGTCCTCAGGAAACTCAAATCTTAGTCTACATACGTGTACATGAAACCTTACTAAATGCAAAGTAGCATCATCTTCTTGTTCATTTTTAAATATAGGAAGATTTGCAAACTAGTCAAGATGAGGCATGGGATTTGGAAATCTAAGAATCTAAGATCAATCCATAGGAGCATACCTGGGATTTATTCTTGCAATAGAACTCATCTTGACAACAATGAAGTCGCCAAGAAGGTTTTCAAACTATCGGTTCTTGAAAAGTGGAGTCGCCATGGAAATTCTAAACCTTTGGATTTGTCAACACTGGAGTCACATGGTGAATGATTTTAACCTTCTTGTGCCTGATCATTGTTCACCATCAGCAATCAGATCTGAACTTTGATGATATTTCCTGAGGAAGATCTGTCACCTCAGTCCCGAGCAATGGCTCCAGTATGTTATCACTCCTCTGGATCTCCAAGGCTAAGGAAGAGTCCAGTTGAGGTAACCACAACCCAATCTTTTCACTTGGTAGCTAGCCCTACCAGGCCAGAGAGGACTCTCTCCAAAGAATAATAGCTAAGAGGGCTGGATGGATTAGGGTTTTATGCTAGGTATAAAGTGAAGAGGTTGTTTTTATTTGATTTGATGGGGTTATTTCTAGATGAGGATATTAGGTCAAAGAGGCTAGGTCAGGGAAAATCAAATATGATTGCAGACATTTAAAGGGGCAAGGTAGGAAGGAGGCTTAACAATTAAAAGGTGATTTTGTGAGATGATTTAAGACTAATGAGGAGTTAGGAAGATCATAAGAGATGTATTCTTCCTAAACTGAAGAAAAATGAACAAATTATGATAACTTTCCCAAAAGAGAGCATGAGCAAACATGAATTATGCCTATCAACTTGTAAATTACCATATAATAAATAGGAAATGGTTTATGAACTTACAAAAAATTCATAAAAATGATAACAAAGAAGAAACAATGCTAAACATCCATACCACATGTATCCCAAAGAAATACCTATAATTCATCTATTAAAACTTGCCAAATTCTGATACAATAGTGTCTCTTATCAATACTACAAAATCCAATTGCATCCAACCTCTGAAAAGAGTGAAGAAAGGGAAGATATAGACATAACAAAAACCTTCTCTCATCCTCAGGGGTCGAATCCCTAAGTTGAAGAAGAGATCCACAAAAATCTAAACTAATATCTAGAGTGTAGGGAGCTCTAAGTGACTCCTCCCTAATTACATTGAAACTGATTCATTTGACTTGATGATAGCTTTTACCTAATGAATCTACCCCTAGGTAACTTATCCACATCATTGTTACATTTAAAACATCAATTACAACAGTAAAAAGTTTATTTCCAAGGATGAAAATCAAATCTAGAGAAAAACAGTGAAAAATCAGGCAACTAGTCAAGTGCGCCATCTTTCTATCAAGTGCGCCCTCACAGTGTCAAGTGCACCCTCCATCTTGTAGGCAAAGTTTGATTGTCTTCCCAATGTCCAAATTGAGCCTAGGATAGCTCATTTGAAAGCTTGTCTTATCTAGTTTCCAAATATGCTTCATTTTCCAAAATGGACTTGATTTGACCCTCCCAAAGTTGATTCTCCCAAGACTATTTTGTGTGCAGTGCCTAGGCCAAAATTGAGGGGGAAACATGATTTTTTGCTTGTTTTTTGCCCTTTTCACCTGGTTGTTTTACAAACTAAGGATGGCAACATGGTTTTCTTAGAGGTATTTGTCATTTTTCATCTAGTGTTGGTCTCCATTATCTAAAAAAGTGCCCCAAAAAAGTGTGTAGCGCCTAGGGCGTTAAACGTTTGACCATGTTGTTGATATAACATTGTCCAAAAATACATAGAAAAGACAAAAATTGTAAAAATTAGCCAAAATGCTTCAAAATTCGTGAAGTGGCTCATGTTGGTGTGGCTAGGCTTGGATTGAAGACTCTGCAAGTATATCAAGTTTCTTTTTCTTTTCTCTGTGGGTTAGGGCTTCAATCTTTGCATTTGTTGCCTTGAGCTTTGCCCTTGCATTTCTTTCTCTTTTGGCATAACGTTTTTCCATTTTTCTCTGAATTTCATTCTGTTTATTAGCCTTGTCTAGGAGCCTTTTTAAATGTTGGTTTACCATGTCAAGCCAATGCTCCTGGTTCTCATTAACCATGATGGAAAACTTCTCATTCCATGTGAGTTGATTTGCAAGCTCAACCTCTTTTTGTCTTTCTAGTTCTAGAGCTCTTTTTATCCCTCTAGTTCTAGGTCAAAGCTTTGTCTCTTGATCTTATTCAGGCTCACCATACTTGTCATAGGCCTCATCAAGCAATGCCTTGGCTTTAATTTCTTCCCTTTTTTCCTTGATGAGCTGAATCTCCATGACATCATGTATGGCTTGAAGCTGCTGATTTTCTTGCCCATAAGATGAAATAATATATTTTAACCTCTCTAAGATGATCTGGAGCTCCCTGATGAGTGCATATTTTTCCTTGATGATAACGCTAGTGTCCTCATTATTATCATGCTCACTTAGGTCAACCAAGTCAAAATCCTGCCCTGTCTCATGGAGGTCCTCCTCCTCATGCTGAATCTTTATCTCTGTCATCTTCTCTTTGCCTTTGTGTACCTACTTTGTTGGTGAAGAAGGCAAGGCTCCTCCCACAATCTATGGGGAAAACACTTCCTTATGGCCTCTCTGATAAGTGTGTGCAAATGTTCCGAAATCTTCCCTTTTAAGCTTAATGACCTCAACCTGCTCAATCCGCTTTGGCTCAATGATCTCATCTCTACTAGGTGACTCAATATTCCCATGAAATGGTGATGGTGGAGGTGATGGTGAAAGAGACTGATCTGATGATGATGCATGATCTATGGGTTGAGATGGAGGAATGGATGTGGAAGGATAAGATGATGAAGGGACATTTTGAACATTCTTAATAGATGGATCACTTAATATGGGATTGGCTATGAAGGTGCTCCATGCAATGTTTAGTTCATTGAGATGATAGAGAACTATGATTTTGATGAAGGAATGATGGCAAATACTTTTCATCTGATGTTCATACTCTCTTTCCTGGATAATATATGCCATCTTATCAATGCTTGGGAAAAGGTAGTAGGGCATTTTGAACATCTTTACCCTAGTGAAATGCATTAAGAGACGGATGTGATAGGAATAAAGTGTAGAAATATACCTTCGCATGAAAAGTATTTCATGATAATCTTCATCATTGGGGCATATCTGTCAAGGAGGTGAGAAAAAGGAAAATAACTCTTTCTCTCATTTCCATACCTTGGTTTTATGAAAGGCTCATAGTCATGTTTCTCCAACTCACCTTGCTTGAACCATTTCTCCCCAACATTTGGGATCCGAGTGATAGCTGATATAATGGCAATGGATATAGTAAAAGTGACACTAGGTAGAGTAACTTGGTTGTCGTGGAGTTTAGATATGAAGAGTCTAGTCAACATGGCATGGTGTTGGGCTTTTTGAATTTTCTCACAAAATTCATAACAGCAAAGATATTCGAAAGATGTCACAGGCATAGGAGATGCCAAGAGTTTCATGATATCTATTGGCTCAAATCTGAGTACTATCCCCCCTTTGTTTGGTCTCTTCACCTCTATTTCTTTTCCCTCATTGTATGGTTTGTTTTCTTCTTCTTCCATGGTGTTTTAATGTCAAAACTCTAGGGAGGTATAATGTTGGTGAAATGTGGTTTTTAGGAGTAAGGAGTGGGAAAGGGAAATTGAAGGAGATGGGTTTAAGGATTTATGAAATGGGGGAGGGGACAGGTAGTAGTAATATGATGGAATTTTAGGATGGGGAAATTGTTTACAAGTTAGGGGTTAGGAGCCTAGGTAGTTGTAGCACCTATAACTTAAGGATAAAGGGTTTAGAGTATTGGGATAAAGGTTTTAGGGAAAGGGAATTGTAATGAGGGAAGAGCATGAAAGTGTAGGGGAGTGAAATTTGGGATTAAGAGTGCAATGGTGGTTTTGAGAGAGATACTAGGGTTTCGATATGAGAAAAACACCAAATATTTAATAAACTTTCAAAAAACCATAAGAAATGACTGTAGGAGGAGAATAATTCTATCTTTGTCTATCACTCACTTGCTGGAGGTTTGGGGGTGATTTGGTGAAGTATGGAAGCGTTTATGGCTTTTCTAGGAAAGTGAGTAGCACCAGAAGGAAGTGCGCCCTCTCTTTGTCAAGTACGTAGCACCTTAAGGAAGTGCTCAGTGCCTGAAGGAAGTGTGTAGCACTTGAAAGAAGTGTGTAGTGCCTGAAGGAAGTGCGTAGTGCCTAAATGAAGTGTGTAGCTCCTACTCTTTTTTTTCAATTTCCCCCAGAATCTTGAGAAATTCTCTCTTAGGGTTTTCTCAATCAATGGTAGGAGACAAATGAAGTTGAGTTTGGTGCTATGAAGGCTCTTATACTTGAGTGAATTTGATTTTTAACTTTAAAACCCACTTTCAAATATTTCAATTCACCTTTGAAAACTTTTCTTCTTCCTTGCAGATTGGTGATGCTAGAGTGTGGCACTCTTTACATTTGACTTTTCTTTGATGAAGTTGGCATATAGAGTTTGAGTTGGCAGCTTAGGAACAATACTTATTACATATAGTGAACATAAAATTACATAAAAAAAAAAAAAAATTAAATTACATCTCTGTTTTTGGAATAAAATTACAATCTGAAATAAAACTCATACTTGAAATGAAAATTATAACTGGGGCAACCATGGTTACATGTTTGCAACTCCTCTTTAAATGAAAAAAAGGATATTATTTTTCTTACTCTCATACTTTTTTGTTGGCATTATGTAGTGAAATGGAGTATTATTGAACTTTGGAAAATGAAACCTAGTGACCTAATGGGACCTTGAATGACCAGACTCCATGTTGACTTGACTAACATAAAGACATCATGATATGATATTTTATGATTGATATATGCTCAGCAAGACATGAAGGTGGGCCAAAAAGTATTTATTTTTGAGGGAGAGTAGGTTTTTTTGACTTGGGCTACCATCAGTGAGTAAATTTTTGAATGATGGCCTAGGTGGAATGACAAAAATTTCTTAGTGGGACCCTTAAAATGAATATGAAAAGAGGATTTTTGATCACTGATGTCAATATGAAAATAAAGACACTAACACAGAGGACGGTTCCACTTGGATCTAGAGGAAGACTCAGGTTGTAGTTTTCCACCTTTCTTTTAGCTTACATCAATAAAGAAATGTTGTTATGTTCCTGATGTTTATCGTGTTTATGCATTGTTAGGGTCCCACCCTAACCCCCTTATCTATGTAATGGGACCATGTCATAGTCAAGAGTCAATAAAGCCCATATTAATAATTGTAAGTGGTTAATCCGCAATTAATAACAGAACCATAGTTAGTTGCAAATGGGTCGTAGTATTAGATAGATGGTATTAGTAATACGTGGTATTGGCCCGTGGTATTGCACGTATGAGTCATATATAAAAGATAGAAATTCCCTACGAGGAGTATCGTGTCTTATTTTGTAATCGAGCTCTGCTCTATTGGAGGTTGCCCCCTCGAAGAGGCAAGTGAACTTTACTCTCTGAAAAATAAAATCATTGCTATTCTGTGTCCTGGGTATCTTTTCTTCGCATATTCTGTGTGCTGGGTCTCTTTTCCTTGCATATTCTGTATTTGGGTATCATTTGCAGGTTAAGAGCATAACAAGTGGTATCGGAGCACTTTCCAGGGCCGGTGGGAATCTCCATTTCGTAGCAAATTTTTTTTGGCTCGAGACGTGTTCCGGCGTCTTTAAACCATGGGATCTATCGTTGAGCACATAAATCTGCGGATTTGGGGAGGCATGCACACAGGAAATACAAGAGGTGGTCACATCTGTTGGACTCCCTTGTAACCCCTGTGGGTACCCCTTCGAGTAGTAGCGCATT